>VSMD01130612.1:0-36390 GCA_008750895.1 Mirza zaza
TGAGCAAGAGTGAGACCCCATCTCTACTATAAATAGAAAGAAATTAATTGGCCAACTAATATATATAGAAAAAAAATTAGCCGGGCATGGTGGCACATGCCTGTAGTCCCAGCTACTTGGGAGGCTGAGGCAGCAGGATTGCTTGAGCCCAGGAGTTTGAGGTTGCTGTGAGCTAGGCTGACGCCACGGCACTCACTCTAGCCTGGGCAATAAAGTGAGACTCTGTCTCAAAAAAAAAAAAAAAAAAAAAACCCAAAATGATAAAAAATAGCAATGCAATAATTAAAATAATGCAAATAATAAAACAATACACTACAACTGTTTACATAGCACTTGCATTGTATTAGGTATTATAAGTAACGTAGAGAGGATTTAAAGTATATGGGAGGATGTGCATAGGTTATATGTAAATACTATGCCATTTTATATAAGAGACTTTAGTAACCTCAGATTTTGGTATCCAAGGAGTCCCAGAACAAATACCCTATAGATATTAACAGAGGACTGTATTAAACTATTGAAATGACATTAAATATAAAAATAATCATCATATTAGAAAAAAAATTTCTATGAAAGTAGTTAAGATATACAGTTGACCTTTGAACAATGCAAGGGTTAAGGGCACCAACTCCAAGTCTAGTTGAAAATCTGAGTATAACTTTTGACTCCCCCAAAATGTAACTACTAATAGCCTACTGTTGACCAGATCCTTACTGATAACATAGTCAATTAACACATATTCTGTATGTTATATGTATTATTATACTGTGTTCTTACAATAAAGTAAGCTACAGAAAAGAAACTCATAAGGAAGAGAAAATACATTTACTATTCATTAAGTGAAAGTTGATCATCACAAAGGTTTTCATCCTCATACACTTCATGTTGAGTAGGCTGAGAAGGCAGAAGAGGAGGGATTGGTCTTGCTCTCTGAGGGGTGGCAGAGGTGGAAGAAAATCTCCATATAAGTGGATCCTCGCCAGTTCAGATCTATCTTGTTCAACAGTCAGCTGTAATATATATTTTATATTAAAATCTTCCAATTTCTATAAAGATATAGAGGTCTATGGGCTCTGTCCTATGGTTATTTCAACGTATACTTTATTCCATTTCATACTTTCTTTTTTTTAATTTTCAAAGAACATATAGCCTAAATAGGCTAGCTATTTCTGAATTTTCACTCAGTGTTAACAAAATTATGCACCATAGTAAGATTTATTCTTCTCTTTTTCATCCCATTTTCATCAGGGAAAACAAGTACTACAATGGATTTTAAAAGAAAATATATGAATTGACATATATATATATAGTGAGAACCAAGAGATGGTGGGATAGGTAGACATGGTACAAGGACACTATTTTAGTTAAGCCCTTTGAGGGTCAAGAAATAAAAATTTCCTTGACTCACCCTGGTGGGTGGTATAGTTAATTGTAAGAAAACACAAAATAATAATTAAAGTAGAATTCTCATCTCACTGTAGTGTACAGAATCATACTTCTGAACTGCATAGAGACTAAAACAGGAGTCAAAGAAGCACTAGCGGTCTCATCAACTAGAATTCATGGGTTCAATTATTGAACACATTCTTAAACATATCACATGCCAGACACTTGGGTAGATGTTGGGTATATCCCCATTTGTGAACAAAAGATGTGCCTTCATGAATCTTTGAGTCTGGAGAGAAAGTGGGGAGAAAAAAGAAACAGCAAGCAAACAAATATATAATTTTATTAAAGAAAATAGCATGGTCTTTAAGACAGGCATTTGTAATCTGACACCTGAAGAATGAAGAGGTGGCTGTCACACACAGCCTATGTGGGAAGAATGTTTCAGACACAGCAATATTATTCTACTATAGAAGAAGTGAAAGAAGTCCCATGTAGATGCAGGAAGGTATGCAAGAGTTATGGCAGCTCCAGACTTGGTTAGAGAAGGCATAGCCTGTGGTTTCTGGTCAATTTAGTTCAAAGGGAATATAATTGAAGGGTTTTAAGCAGAGGAGGGACATGATCAAATTTTATTTTTAAAGACCATTCTGGATGTCATGTGTAAAATATATTGGAACAAGATGAATGTAGAAACAAGGAGATAAATTAGGAAATTAGAGATCCAGTAAAGATGCTCATAGCCTAGACTAGAAGAATGCTGTCAAGAGGAGATGATGAAGACAGATTTGAGTAGAGAGAAAAGCTAGAATTGTCAGCCTGTGGAGATGGACAGGCTGTCGGTGGGGAGCCAGAAAGAAGAGCCAAAAGCTCCTAGATTGTTGTGAAGCAGTGGAGGAGAGGGTGCTGTTGTATAGAAAATACAGAGTAAGGAAAATATTTGTCAGGGTGGGAAAGCAAAACTTCAGTTCCAGACTTTTTAGATTTTAGACATCCGTGAATGTCTCAGAGGTATGGTTTGGGTTGGGGACATAAATTTGTGAGTTGTTAGTATATAGATAGCATTTAAAGGCATTTTTTTTCTTTTCTGTAAAAAAACAGTCACCTGGGAAAAACCTGTATATAAAGAAGAAAATAAGTGCTAAGCTGGAGATCTGAGAAATGTCAACATTTAAAAGTCTGATAAGAGGAGGAGCTGAAAAACAACCAAAGAAGGAGGGAATGGTCAACTATGCAGAATATTGTTTGAGGTCAAATAAAACAAAAATAGAAGAGTACTTTGGATTGAGTTACATGGAATTCATTGATGACATTATGAAATACTAGAAATAGAAGCTATATTGATTGGAAAGGGTTGAGAGATACCCGGAAAAAGGAAGTGGAGATCTTTACGTTTGGACAAGCTTTTGAGAATTTTGGTCATGTAAAGAGGCAGATGGTCCAGGAGGTGTTGGGGAGGAGATGAGCTCAAAGGATATTTCCTTTCTTTTGTTAATATAGAAGATTCTAGAACATGTTAACAAAGATCAGATTAATCCATCCATACAGAAAGGTTTAATGATTGAGAAGAAAGAGAAAATGAGGACAGAACTGAAGTCCTTTACAAGGCAAGAATAGAGGGGAGTTACAGCTCAAGTGGGAGGATTGACTTTTGCTAGGAGAAGGGACATTTTCCTTATTGTAACTGGAGAGAGGATAAGATGGGTGGAGAGCCAAGTAGGTGTGATTTGGGGTGAGAAAAGAGTAAGTTTTTGGCTGACCAAGAGCCTCTATTTTCTAAATCAAGTATGAGCCAAGGCAATCAGCTAAAAGCAAGGGGAGAAGAGAGGATGTGAAAGTTTGAAGAGAGAGAAGGTATGTAATGTGTCATCTGTATTAAAGAAAAATCATTATGACACTTGGTAGAGACAGTAAGGAAGACTTTAAGGAAGCATCCAAATTGGAAAGGAAGAAGTCAAATTATCCTTATTTTCAGATCATGATTTTATATTTAGAAAAACCTAAAGATATCACCAAAAAACTCTTAGAACTGATAAATAAATTCAGCAAAGTTGCAGGATACAAAATCAACATGCAAAAATCAGTACCATTTCTATACGCTAATTTCAGTGATCAATCTTAAAAAGAAATCAAGAAAGCAGTCCTATTTACGATGACTACCAAAAAAAAAAAAAAAAACCTTTAGGAATAAATTTAACAAAAGAAGTAAAAAAAAACTCTACAAGGAAAATTATAAAAAAATGATGAAAGAAATTGAAGAGGACATGAGAAAATGGAAAGATATCCATGCACTTGGATTGAAAGAATTAATATTGTTAAAATATCTATACTACCTAAAGTGATCTACATATTCAATACAATTTCTATCAAAATACCAATGACATTCTTCACAGAAATACAAATAGAAATCTTAAAATTCATATGAAACCAAAAAAGACCCCAAATAGCTAAAGCAATCTTAATCAAAAACAACAAAACTGGAAGTATAACACTACTTGGTTTGAAATTATACTACAAAGCCATAATAACCAAAATGGCATGGTACTGGCATAACAACAGACACATAGACCAATGGAACAAAATAGAGAACCCAGAAATAAATCCATGCACTTACAGCCAATTCATTTTTGACAAAGTTGCCAAGAATATATATTGAGGAAAGGACAGTTTCTTTAATAAACAGTGCTGGGGAAAGTGGTTATTTGCATGCAGAAGAATAAAACTAGATCCTCATCTTTCACCATATACAAATATCAACTCAAAAGGGATTAAAAACTTAAATGTAATAACAGAAACTATGAAACTACTCTAAGAACATATTGAGTATATGCTACATTGGTCTGGACAAAGATTTTTGGTAAGACCTCAAAAGCACAGGCAACAAAAGCAAAATTAGACACGTGGGATTACATCAAACTAAAAAAAAAACCTTCTATACAGCAAATAAAACAATCAACAGAATGAAGAGACAACCTAGAGAATAGGAGAAAATATTTGCAAACTATCTATCTGAGAAGGAATTAATAACCAAAATATATAAAGAACTCAAACAACTTAATAGCAACAAAACAAATAACTTGATTTAAAAATGGGCAAAAGACCTGAATAGACATTTCTCAAAAAAGACATACAAATGGCCAGCAGGTATATGAAAAAAATGGTCAATATGAATAATCATATCAAAACCACAATACATTATTATCTCACTCCAGTTAGAATGGCTATTATCAAAGAGACAAAGTTTACAAATGCTACCTAGGATGTAGAGAAAGGGGAATGCTTATACACTGTGGGTGGGAATGCAAAGTAGTATAGCCACTAGGAAAAACAGTATGGAGGTTCCTCAAAAAGTTAAAAATAGAGCTACTATATGATCCAGCAATCCCACTGCTTAGTATATATCAAAAGAAGGAAATCAGTATATGGAAGAGATATCTGCACTTCCAACACTTGTAGCACTGTTCACAATAGCCAAGATATGGAATCCACCTAAGTACTCATCAATGGATGAATAGATAAAAAAAATGTGATATAGAGACACAGTGAGATATTATTTGGCCTTAGAAAAGAATGAAGTCCTGTCATTTGTAGCAACAGAGATGGAACTGGAGGTCATTATGTTAAGTGAAATAAAGCAGGCACAGGAAGACAAATCTCACATGTTTTCACTCATACATGGGAGGTAAACATGTGGATCTTGTGGAGGTAAAGAGTAAATCCATGGTCATCAGAGGTTTAGAAGGGAAGGGGGCAAGAGGGAATGAAGAGAAGTTTGTTAGAGGGTACAAAAATACAGTTAAATAGAAGAAACAAATTCTAGTGTTTGGTAGTACAGTAGGGAAGTTATAGTTAACAATAATTTATTGTATATTTCAAAATAGCTAGAAGAGAAGAAATGTAGTGTTCCCAATACAAAGAAAAGATAAATGTTTGAGGTGCTGGATATCCCAATTACCTTGATTCAATCATTATACATTGTATACAGGTATAAAGATATCACATGTACCCCAAAACACATATAACTATTATCTAGCAATAAAGAAAGAAAAGAAAAGAAAACCTCAAAAAAAAAGTGGGAGAAAGACTATTGCAATGAAGATTTTGCCGTAGGAAAGAGAGATTAGCTTAACTCCAAATACTACAAGGATGAGTGGGGATTTATAGCCAAGAAGCAGGGTGGGTGGGCAGTGGATGGAAAATTATTAGTACTAAAGAATACAACAGAGTAAAGGAGAGTCCAGCTAGATTGACTTGACAGGATTTGCTGAAGACAGGCCAGAATGATAAGACATCAAGTGTGGGGAATGAGGAATTTGATCAGATATCTAATATGAGCAAATACCAAGAATGGGGCATTTTACTTACCAGATTGAGCAGGATTCTTGCTAAAACTGGACTTAAGCTGGCCAAGGACAGAGTCCAAGGTCAGGGTCTTATTGCAAAAGGGGTCAGAGGAGCCTGTATTGAGCTTGGTCAAAGAGAGAGACTTTGTCACTTATAGAAATATGAAATTACTAGATAAATATGGAAGAGTTTTCAGGCAGGTTTGAGTGTCCATTTGAAGTTTATGATTTTTTTGTTGTTTTATGAGACAGGGTCTCACTCTGACACCCTGGTTGGAGTGCAGTGTCATCATCATAACTCACTGCAACCTCAAACTCCCAGGTTCAAGGGGTCTTCCTGCTTCACCCTCCCAAGTAGCTGGGACTACAGGTGTGCGCCACCACGCCCAGCTGATTTTCTATTTTTTTTTTTTTTTTTTTGTAGAGATGGAGTCTCATTCTTGCTCAGGCTGGTCTTGAACTTCTGGCCTCAACCAATCCTCCTGCCTTAGCCTCTCATAGTGCTAGAATTACAGAGGTGAGCCACCATGCTATGCCTAAACTTTATGATCTTAAATTTAAAGGGAAACAAAATTCTGGATGCAGGTTTGATTGGACTCTTTTCTAATAAACGTTAACTACTTGATTTGAGAAGGTACCAGGCTAGGGCTTTGCCAAGAAAAACAACAGATGGAAATAGATAGAATAAGCTGGCAGCATTTGCTGGGTCATTATTATTTTAATGGACTGTGGAATTCTGTCTTGGGACGGAGGGAAGAGAAGTTTTCCCTCTCTTCTCAGAAATAAGAATGGTTGGGGCCTATGAATGGCAGGTCAAGAAAGGTTGAAGATTGTATAAATAAAGAATCAAGATGGAAGAATGGGTGATGGTGATTTCAAAATGAGATATTTGAAATTGAGATATCAGAGGTCATGCAATATCCATCAAGGCCAAGGGTAATGGCCATGAAACCACATAACACCCATATTTCTTATGGTTTGCAGTAGTCACAAAAGGGAAGTGTGTACTCTATGTGTGCAGATTTCAGACAGCTCCAAGGAAACATAGATGGGAGTCTGCATTCCAGGGGGAGACCAAGAGGGAAGATGTCCCAATGGTGTTGAGAACTTATCAGAATCCCAGTTCTGAAAAAAAATACAAGAGATGAAGAAGAAAAATCAAGGCAAATTTGAAGAAAGCAGTGTTGTTTGATAGGCTGTACTTTAAAAAACTTGCTTGAGTAAAGGTATGTATAAAAGAAAGGAAGGACAGATCCAAAAATGGAAAGAATGGGATAACAAAGACCATCAGGAAAGAAAAGACCAGAACGAGATGAGCTATGTAAAAAACGCGACAAATAAAACAGCCTTTTTAACCAAAGGAAGACTAGGAAAGAGATAACCACTTGGGGCAAATGGGGTCATTCATTCATTCAAGTTGTCCAATGAGCTTTACAGAGTCTCTGCTGTGCGCTAGGTATGCATGAGATTGAAAAGCACAAACCTCACCCTCAAATAAAAGCAAACAAAACATTTTTAAAGTCATAGTTACTAATAATTGAGTGGCTACCATGTAAAAGGCACTGTTTCATGCAACTTTTATACATTAGTTATTGAATCTTACTAGCAAGCTTATGGGTGGATATGAAAGTTATTTCCATTTTACAGATGGCAGTTCTGTAGCAGAGAGAAGTTGACTAAATTGTTTGATATCACACAATTTACATAGAAAAGGCAAGATATTAATTCCAGGTATTAGGCTATAAAATTCAGAGATACCAGAAACTCTTGGAGCAAGATGTGTTTTAGAATTCAGAAATTTTTGGACTTTATAAATATAATACATATACAGTCATTCCTCAGTATGCGTGAGGGACTGGTTCCAAGACCTACCACCCCTATACCAAAATCCGCAAATACTCAAGTCTCTTATATAAAGTGGCATAATATTTGCATATAACCTGTGTACATCCTCCGGTATTCTTTAAATCGTCTCTAGACTACTTGTAATACCTAATACACTGTAAATGCTATATAAATAGCTGTTACATTATACTTTTAAAATTGTATTTTTTACTGTCTTTTTTATTGTTTTTTTCCCCAAATATTTTTGAGCCAAGGTTGGTGGAATCTAGGTAGTGGAACCCATGGGTGCAGAAGGTGTGGGTGAGGAGGGCTGACTGTATTTTTATTTCCTAATGCCCCTAATGTTTGTGGTAGTGGTTTTGATGAACTTAGTAACATTTCTGGAGTGAGACATATTAGTTTATTACTAAACAGGATAATAAATAAAATCGTGAATTTCACACATCAGGTCAAATTAAGTTTTGAGGTCAAACGACCTCAAATGACTTTTAGTATCAAGTGAAAAGAAAAGAAAAAGAAAGCAACAGAGGGAGAGAGAGAGAAAAGATAAAAGGAAGGCGGGATGGAGGGAGAGAGAGAGAGAAAAGGAGAGCAAAGAAATCTTGGTTTTCATTTTTTTTTTAATTTTGGGATTGTAGATAAAGGGTGTGGAACTATATGTTATATAGATCACAGAAGGATAAAACAGATGTGAAATTCAAAATGTTTGACAATGTTATAGCTGGTGCACTGACCAACTAGATGAGAAATTGGAAACTAGCATTGAGGAGGGATCCTGAGGACCCCTGCCATGTTAAAAATTAACCTTTTAGTTGCTGTATTTTAAGAAACGCCAAAGAATGCCAGAGAGATATGGTTTGGGGCTGCCAGGGAGACAGTGAGAACAGTGGGTAGAGAGGTGGCTTTGAAGCGAAAACTTTTGGGTTTTGTTTTGTTTTGTTTTTATGAGATAGAGCCTCGCTCTGTCACCACGGCTAGAGTGCAGTGGCATCACCATAGCTCACTGGAACCTCAAACTCCTGGGCTCAAGTGATCCTCCTGCCTCAGCCTTCCCAGTAGCTGGGACTACAGGTGCACAACACAATGCCTGACTAATTTTTCTATTTTTAGTAGAGGCAGAGTCTTGCTCTTGCTCAGGTTGGTCTCGAACTCCTGAGCTCAAGCTATCCTCCTGCCTTGGCCTCACAGAGTACTAGGATTACAGGCATGAGCCACCATGCCTGGCCTGGCAACAACTTTTAAAAACAAAAAATAGGAAATATTTTACTACCAACTAGTACCTTGGACAGGGACCAGAGCATTATACCGTTGCAGTGCCATTATAAATATGCGTACAGAGGAGTCTAGCAAAAAGGAGGAGCACCAAATACAAGGGTGTGGGTGGGGGGCAGAAGGAAGAGAGTCAGAGGATGTTTTCTTATTGCACTTATAATTTAATAATGATGAAAATGGATAGCAAATGCAGAGATCTCTTATGTGCCAGGTACTAATCTAAATACTTTGTACTTTAAAAACATACTCATTTAATCCCCCTATAGCTCTGAAAGCAGGATACTGCTATTATACCCTGTTCACAGATGAGGAAACTGAGGCACAAAGCAGTTAAAAACTTGCTGCAGGCTAAATAGTTGCTAGGTGGGAGAGACAGGATTTGAACCTAGGCTGTCTAGCTATTGAGTCCATGCACAAACCCACCGCAATACACACTATACTGTAAATGCAGCTTTACCAAACAGTCTCTCACATTGTTCCAAAAATCTGAGCCTGGGACCAGGTCTCATTCATTTCCATATCACTTGCCCAATACCTAGGTCATAGTAGATACACAATAAATAGTTGTTGCTATTATTGCTATTTAATGAAATAATGCTGCAAAGTTATCGAACAGTTAGGAGGAGAACTGAAGAAAAGGATCCTAGACAGCACAGTGCAAGCCAAGGAATGGAGACCCTTTGGCAGCAACTCCTATTGTGTGAGTCCATTTTCACTACCAGGGAGAATGATCTTCAAATTGAAAGGGGTAGAACCAATCAGGGTTGCAAACTCAAAACACTTCATGGAGCAGTCGGTAGCATAGATGTGGAGAGTGGATGCCCTGCCCACAGGCATTCAAGTTCAGACTTCCTGAAACACTGGTTTTGCATCCTTTGGCTTAGAGGGATTTAAAAGTGAGATGATTTTAAAAACAAAAGTGTTTAGGGGCTTTGAAAAAAATTATTGGGGGAAAACGATGAGCTAATGGGATCATTTCTGGTCCTCCTCATGTAAATAGATGAATGAGTAAAAAAATCCAGAACATAGAAGATGGGAAACATCTTGGTACCCATACCAAGAAAAAGGAGAATAAGTCACTTCATGAATCTACAAATCAATGAGTCTGACATTAATTGCTAGGGGAAAATTTTATTAGAGATGATTGAATAGATAAGTTATGAGCAATTAGCAAAGAAAATGGAAATAATTAGAAGGCCACTTGGATTCTTAAAAAAATTAGCTACCCTAAACTAAGTTTCTTGCTTTCCTTGATAAGAGCTTTCCAGGCTAGCAGATCATTGTCTTAAGACCTCTTGTGGACAAGATGGAAAACCTTGGATGGATCTGTAGCTAAGGGACCCTGGTCTCTTTTCTCTATTCTGGTGAGCTCCTATGAAGACTATTATGTTGAAATCAAGAAATACAGGTTTCCTTGAACAGCGGAAAGTCACCCAGACAAGACAACCAAGTTGGTAAAGTGATTTGAAACTATCTCATTATATAAATAATAGAGTAAAAAAGCCATATGGTCTAGAGAAAGATAAGAGTAGGCAGAAGGAGGGAGGGGCAGTAAAATGCTGTCTTTTAAGGCTTTGGAGCATGTCAAGTAGAGAAATGATAGCTGTATACAAACATATAATAAACTACCTTGTAAGACAATGAGATCCCAGGTGCTGGACCACAGCTATTGGGAAACTGTCTTTCCAGAAAGTGGGCCAGACTCAGATGGTTTGTCCTTTAGTCAGAGTCTTGTCCAGTCCTATAACTTTATTAATAATGAAACTGAAAACTGAAGGAGAAAAATGTTTCTGTCCAATACCAAATAGTGGTAGGAGAAAACCCAAGATTCTGAATTTCTAGTTCAATGTTCCATCAACAATTCTGTGATACCTGGAAGCTAATTTGGCTCCATCTTCATGGTACTGGAGACTAGAAGAAGATAATGTTCATTACCCTCTAAACTCTACTGCCGTTCCCCAAACTTCTAGAGTTCTAAGTGGAAAAAGCCAGAATCTACAGGTTCTAAACAATATTTTACCCTAAAGTGGTATATTCTTTAACTGTCATGTAACAATTGTTTCCTTCTGAAGAATTTAATCTGCTTCATGAGGCAGACTGAATTCGACTTGCTGGTGTGTACTCAAAATCTGTTATTTTCTGGTTGATAGTCAAATCTGTTAAAATGACAGAACTTTAAACCAAGTATGCAAATACTCTCCATCAATACATTAACCAAAGTTTGGCATGCCAGTAAGCAGCAATTTCTAATCACAAGTGCGTGCATGTTTTCCTGTCATCTACAGCAATAACAACCACAGGGGGTCATTTTATAAACCACTTAAATACTCAGTACAAAAAAAAAAAAATACTCAGTACGTGTTCCACATCAGCTAACTTTGACAAGAAATATTTCCAATGGTGCCTTTCCTAAGAGACCTCAAATAGCCTCCCTCTATAGGATGAAAAGTAAAAACTTCACCTAAGCCCAGCTAAGTGGCTCCACCAATTTAGAAAAGGAAGGGAAATTGGGATTTAGTAATTTAGCAACACTTTTTCTGTGCCAGGCCCTGTCAGGTTATACATTCCTCATAGCAATCTATGGACTGTTTTATTTATGAAATGCATATTTATCTACCAAAAAAAATTCAGGTTGCCTATGGAGCTAATACTAATATTCTAATTTTGCAGATAAAAAACTAAGGTTCTAATTGTAAGTAGTTTGTCTAAGGTTTCAGCTAATAAGTTAAGAAGCCTGGAATAGAACATAGATTTGATTGTGCTACAGCCCTTTCTGCTGTATAGCTATCACATGGATCAAAAGTACCTTCTATATAATATAAAAATAATCAAGTTTAAGGAAAATGGGTTTGGAAGTGTATGTGTTTGTATGTCATTATCATGGTATTTCTGTAAAATCTATATATTTTTAAGACGTACTTTTTCACCATTCTATCTTTAAGCCAAGTTAATAAGAAAGCTAGTTTTGATACACAAATAAGGAGCAATGCTGGGTCTAACCCTTGTCTTGCTCCATGAGTGGGTGGGGTTAGGAAAGGATTTGGGGTAGGAGATATGGAACCAGAATTCTCACCACTGTTCCACCGTGTGTGCTTTCTGGGCACTAGTTTCCTTATCTATAAAATAAAAGCCAGTGGATATATTATTTCTACAGCCCCTTCTATTTCTGACCTTCTGTAATTCTTAGTTTCTTTGCTTTCTTCTCTCAAAAACTCAAAGTAGCTCTGTATGGGGGCATATCTAAAAGGCACTGCAAAGTGGAATAAATATGATAAATTAAAAAATCAAAACCTGAAGCAAACTTCTTATTTGGTTCCAGAAGACAAAGGCCTAGATTATAATACATTAAAAAAATATATTTCCCCCTTGCTACCTCAGGCTTTCTGATTTAGTATAGGATCAAGGGGAGAAATGAGAAATGTGTGGAAAAATTTGATCTGCTTCTTGTAATTCTAATCCAATTATAAGCAGAAAATGCCAAATATATCTTCTGAAAACCCATCATTAAATTCCTTCCTCATTTTTATAAGCTTAAGAGTTTAGGTAGTTTTGATGCAAATTCTAGACTCCTGGGTACCTTTCATATTCAATCAACATAAGAAGTAAATATGTAAAATTTTATAAGATTAAAAATTCTTCCTCAAGGACACTTAATTAGACTCATTTCTTTCCTTTTTCCTTCTTTTTTTTCTTTGCTTTGCTTACTATTGTCTGAAAGAAGTATCTGTTTTGTGGTAAAATAACACAGAGGCTGACATAAGTTAGCACTAAGTAATAAATGGTAAGGATTGTTATTAATTCTGTCATTCACTTATTCATTCAACACATAAAGCATCTGCTATGTGCCAGGCACCAGGATGAGCAATGGGAATGAAACACTGTGCAAGTACAGACGTGTTTATGGAGCTTATAGGTAGTAGAGGGGACATGAAAATTACAAAGGAAAGGGAGCATTCTATGAGAAGATATAATGGGGAAGTTAGTCCAGGATATCAGGGAAGCCTTTCTGGAAGAGGAGACACTTAGGCTGAAATCTGAAGGATGAGTATTATGCGAACAGACAAAGATGAAGAGTAACTTTGTGTGGGCAGAAGCAGCAGGTAGACAGGCCAAGATGGGAGAGCATATTCCAAGTACGAAGGAAGTAAGGAAGATTTCCTGCTCCAGAAAAAGCAACACAGAGACATGATGTGAGATGGAGTTGGAGATGTAGGCAAGACCCTTGCCACAGAAAGCTTGCTTGGCTATGTTAAGAGCTTCAGTTTTTATCCTAAGAGGAATGGGAAAACCAATAAGGGGTTTTAAGAAATAGGGTGGGCGGGAAAGAGAGTGTGACAGCTTATCATTTCTGAATTTATTACTATAATTTTTATATTATTTCTGAGAATTCCTTCAAAAATGTTCTTTCTGTAATAATAATTTAGAGGGATTTTTAATGAGAACCTTTCCATTTTGCTTAGGTTCTCCAAGTAAAATGAAGCAATATAGTGGGCTTGGATTTAATTTCATATACTGCCAGTGCTAATCTAACTGTATGATCATATTATGCAGCCAAAAATACTTTTTGACCAACAGACTCAGAAACCAGTAGGGTTACCAAACACTGACAGTTCTATGATACCATATTTCTAGTTATTTTATTATTAGCAATAAGACAAAAAAAAAAAACCACTTAAAATTAGGCATTTAATTCTCTAGAACTTGGAGTCTATTTGTTCCTATTTTTTCTTTTAAAATGAAGGCTGAGATATGATTTTTAAGGTAAAAGCTGACTTTATTTAATGATTATTGAAAAGAAACATTAATAATATATTATTCATTAAAAATTGGTTGAAAGAAAAACGGCCAGAATAACTGTTTGGTAAATGAAAACATTTCTGTTAACTCAGGTTATATGAAATGTGATTATTTCTGTCAAATTCAAAACCATTACTGAAATATCTGAAATGAGTATTTGGGTTAAATTATTAGACTAGAAAAGTGTAAAGTTAGTATTTTCCCTTTATCCAGTTGGAAATGTCCTCTTCTTCCAAGGAATTAGGTAAACGTGAATAAGAAATTTAAGTTCTATTTCTGATTAAATTAGGAGACAGCCAAAATTCTAAATCAGAAAATGGATAGTGTAGCTACCAACGCAGTGTAGATGATAGTAAGGTACATATAGGAGGAAGAAGAGGGAAAGTCCTTCAGCTGCAGAACTGCAAAAGAAATAAAATAAAATTTTAAAAAGCTATTAAATTATTCTTCCACAAACATAAGGTGAAAACCTAAATATGTGGTTTACTACCACAGGAGAGATATGCTGGAGACAGAAGTTACCCTGGATTTTATTTGGTTCTGCAAAGCAAAAGAGTCTCAGTCAAAGAAAAATAACCCAGAAAAGCCACATTTTATAGGAAGCAGCCTGTAGCAGTGTGGAGGAGAGTTTGCAGCATGAATCACCCCCCGAGTTGGCTCTCTTTCTTAGGGAGATATTCAAAGGCTAAACAAAGTCCCACACACTCCCCTGGGTCAAAAAGAAAATTCCCACTTAACTGGTCATGAGTCTTCCTCCCACACAGACCCCTCCTGGATTTGGAAAAAGAAAATCATATACTGTAAGATAAACTACCAACAAGGAACAGATGATACCATATACAGATACTAGAATAAAGAAAATAAGAGAAGAATCTCAAATATGATGATAGAGGAAGAATACTCACCATAATTTATTTTAAAGCCTAAATGAAGCAGATAAAAACTTAAAAATATATTTAACTATGAATTCAAGAATAATAATAATGAGACAATTACCTCCATGAAGCAAGAGCATGACCTAGAATACAAGACCCTGTTAGGACTACTGTTAGAAAACAGTAGAAGATGAAACATGAGCTCCCAGAGATATGAAAAAAAGTGAAAGAAAGACAAAACAAAGAATAATGTTGAATTAGAAGCATAGAGAGTATAGACATTGTTGAGAACACAGTAAGAGATACAAAGAACAGAAGTAAGAAAACTGACCAAAATAGAGTGGAAGGGAATGAGGGAAGACAGGAAGAGAATGATGGAGGAAAGAAGACATCAAGGGAATAAGGGGAAGGCAAAAGGATGGAAAAGGAGGAACTTGAGCATAGCTATGGACAGGCACAGGGAATCCAACATACACACAATTGGAGTCTCAGAAAAAGAAAATAAAATTGATGAAATAGAACAAATATAAAAACATACAAAGAAAAATCCCCCAAAATAACAAAGTATTTCAATCTTCCTAATTGGAAAGGTTCACCATTCCTAGAAAAAAAGAAAAATGACTCCAAATGCTCAATCCTAAGAAGCTACTAGTGTCCAAAGACAAAAAAATTATTTGGGTGTCCAGGTGAAATGGTAAAGTAAATTATAATAATTAAAAAGAAAACAATCAGGTTAACTTAAACTTCTCCAAAGAGGGATACAACCTACAAAATCCTAAAGGATAGATAGTGTCACCCTATAATCTAAAATTAGCCAAAATACAATGCAAGTACAAAGAAAATCAAGTTTTAAACATTCAAGAATTCAGAGACTATTTTACATGAGCACGTCATGAAAAATATCCTAGAAAAGAAACGTGAGCCAACTAAGAAATAACTGGATAATAAAACTACTATTTTGTGGAGAAGAAGGAAGGAGGGTAAGAGGAAGAGGAGCGGGGCAGTGAGAAGAGGAGGGGGAGGGAAACATGCACATATTTATACAGGCATATTTCTAGAAGTCTATACAGGCAGTCCCCAAGTCACAGAAGATCCAACTTGATGGCGTTCTGTACTTATGAATGGGTTCCCAAGGTTCCCTGTAAGGATAAATTATAATTAAACAATTAAATTAATAACTTGGGAACTGGTTTCTTCCATGCATGTACACAAACCACGTGGTGTAAGCGGTTCCTGGGCGCAGCATCTTCACAGTAGGGACCAGTCTCATGGTTTTTATGGTGCCTTACACACAGTAATCACTTTTGTCTTAACTTTTCTATTCCATTTTGTGAGTCTTATGACCAGGGCTCCAAAGAGAAAGTTCACTGCAAGTCGAGGTGAACCTGTAGCAAAGAGAAAGGTGATTATGGTGGAAACAAAAGTAGAAATAATTAGTGTTGGGAGAAAGGCCGGATGCCATCATTCACTGGGAAAGCATTAGGCTTCTGTCGCTTGACTGTGAGAACAAATAAAAAGGATAAAGTGAGAATAATGGAACACGTGAAGGCAGTGCTCCCGTGAAAGCATCAATTATTACTAAGCAGCGTAATGTATTAATTATTGAAATGGAAAGGTTATTATTGATTTGGTTAGAAGATCAAAATAAATGTAACATCCCTATTAGCCTAGCATTAGTACAGGAAAGGCCCAAAGTATTTTCAACAGTTTAAAAGCTGTGCCTGTAGAAAGTGAAGGTGGTTGCGATGAAGAATTTCTTGCAAGTAAAGGTTGCTTTAATCGTTTTTAAAAAAGGGCAAATATGCATAATATTAAAGTGCAAGGGGAGGTAGCTAGTGCCAATGTAGCTGTAGCAACTGAATTTCCTAAAATGTTGAAGAAAATTACTTGGCGGAGGGGGTGACTTGCCAGAACAAATAACATAGATGAAAGTGGATTGTTCTGGAAAAAAATGCCTGAAAGAACTTACACCTAGAGAGAAGAAAAATAGTGCCCCAGGGTGCAAAGCAGCAATGGGCAGACTAACCTTATTGTGTGGAGGTGACACACCCAAAGACTTGAAGCTCCAACCTTTGCTTATTTACTGCTCTGAAACTCCAAAAGCACTTTGCCGCATTATTGTAGCAGCTATTCCCGTTATTTGGACTTCAGTCGTAAGCTGTCTTCCTCCAGCAACAGAACCAAATCCTGATTTTCCAGCACCCACTCCGTCTTCTCCAGCACCATCTCCATCCTCATCTTCCAATTAATGTCAGCTACTTTCTGGCCTCAAAAATGCCCCTTCAGTAAGCAAGATATTGATGCAGCATTAGGTCGGTGTTAACCTATAATACTCTTTTTTTGAAATTCCTCCTACCTCTTATCTAAAATTTTTGTATGAATTTGTTTTTATGTTCTGTTTGTTGGAATTAAAAGAAAGAGCACAATAATTTCTGTAACATTATTATAGCACATGGATGGGTATTATTACTAGTACCATATTACATTGTATTGTTATTAACACATTATTATTAACTCATATGAACCATAATAGAATTGTTGCTATTATTATTATTACTATTACCATATATGCACTATTCATCAGGGATCTGAATTACATACAAATTCAACCTAAAGGTCTTCTCAGAAACATATCTTGTTCATAACCTGGAGACCACCTGTATAAAAAACTGATAAAACTTGATGCTTTGGGGTAGGAAAACTATATGAGTGAGGAACAGAGACTGTTCACAACCCTTTGTGAAGTATAAGACTATTTCAAAGATAACTTTTTCAAAAATTAAAAAAACATTAAATGACCAAACAAAACTTTATAGAGAGAAATAATTTAATACAATTAAACATACACACACACACACACAAACACAGAGGACATACAAAACTATGTTTAAATGAATAACATGTTGCTTTTTCCTAATTCTGGAATAGGAGAAAACTACTCCTTAAAACATTTGTGTGTTATATAATGTAATATATTTTTCAATATTTTGAGATTGTTTTTTATTATTTTGGTGTTTTGTTTCTCTGCCCAGCATCTAGTCCCCTCCTTAGGGTATGTCCTCGATTTTGACCTTGAGGAACCACCCTTATCAGCTTTCTCACCAGGTGCTTCACGCTGAGTGATGGAGCATGTGATGCGGGCAAAACCAGTTTCTGCATTGCAACCCCTTACCATAGTTACTGGTTCAGGTGTGGACTCACAACCAAGTGGGGCTAATCAATGACAACAACACTTAAGCCCAGAACTTTTGGTTGACCTATTGAAAACACAAACTGTCTCTTATACTGGTCTGGTGTTGGATATAAATCTGAAGTAGACAGGGGTCACTATAAGGATCTGAGAATATACTCAATGAAAGCATAGCTGAGAAAGGAATCTTTGTGACATTTGAGCCCTGGATCAAACCATGCCTGAAGTTAGCTAGCTCTACCCATTGGCTTTTTAGCTCATCTTAGCTCATAGTTTTTTTCCCTATGCCATTTTGAGTAAATTTATATGATACTATGACTGAAGAGTCTTGATAGATATAGTAGCCACCATTCCCTTGCCCCATAAGTTCTAGAATACCAAAAGATTGAGGAGTGAGAAAGCTTGCCCAGTTAATAATGACAAAGCTAGAATTGTTAAGATCCAGAGTTGAATTTAGAATTATCTGGCTGCAAAGCCCTCATTCTTCCTATAACAGCTCAATGTTGACATCTCAGATACCATGGAGACAGAGTGAGTGCATGCACTCATAGAGCAAGCGTATTGTTGGACAATGACATTGCATATTAAAAAGAGATTAATAACTAAAGTTGCAAAAAAAAAATCCCTGAACAAAGCAGATACAATCATTAAGTAGAGTAGTTACACAATGTTAAAGTCCTAACGGTTATTTTATGGGTGCAGCACTCTAACTGGTATTTTAACTGTCGTTTTTTTTTTTTTTTTTTTTGAGACAGAATCTCACTCTGTTGCCCGGGCTGGAGTGCCGTGGTGTCTGTCAGCCTAGCTCACAGCAACCTCAAGCTCCTGGGCTCAAGTGATCCTCCTACCTCAGGCTCCTGAGTAGCTGGGACTATAGGCATGCACCACAATGCCCGGCTAATTTTTTCTATATATTTTTAGTTGGCCAATTAATTCCTTTCTATTTTTAGTAGGGACGGGGTGTCTCACTCTTGCTCAGGCTGGTTTCGAACTCCTGACCTTGAGCAATCCGCCTGCCTCAGCCTCCCAGAGTGGTAGGATTACAGGTGTGAGCCACCTCGCCCAGCCTATTTTAACCATCTTTTAACCATCTTTTAGGTTTTTTTCTCACAGAATGTGACCAAAGACTTGAGTATGAGGGAAATGGTGAAATTTCATTGACTGTTTCCTTCGCGCTTTTTCTCAAGCCCCTGAAGAATAGAAACGTAAGAGATAAGCTAATGAAGTACAGTTAATAATTTAAGTTATGTCTTATTCTTCACAGCCAGTATTTCTTTTGATATTTTCTAGAAAGAAAAAAAAATGAACAAAAAACCTGCTCCGGGATTCCAAACTGCAGGTGGCATCAAAGGAACTAAAACCAAGAGGGAAGTCCCATTCATCAGCTAGCCGCTAGCCAGCAATGTCTTCTGACACAAGCCTTGGAAGATCACTGGGAGACACGGTCATCTGCTTTTCATATTCTTTTCCCCAGTGGCAATAGAATTGATTTTCTGAAACATATTCTTAGAGCTTTGTGTAGGATGAAGTGCTACACAAACAAAAGGTGTAATACTAATAACTGTCCTCATTATGAGGGTGACTTTGCCCTCCAAGGGACATATGGCAATGTCTAGAGACATTTTTGGTTGTCACAATGGGGCAGGGGGTGGTCCTAGTGTCTAGTGTATAGGGCTCAAGGATGCTGTGGTGGGAGGTTGTTGCAGAATTGTTGAGACAGGGGTCTGAATATAGGATGATCTGGCTCCAAAGCCCTCACTATTTCTATAACACCTTGATACAGCTGAGATACCACTGAGAGAGAGAAAGAGATCATACCACTGGACATATGAAAAAAGACCAGTAACTAAAGGGGCAACAATCCCTAAACAAAGCCGAAATGCACAGGACAACCTCCCACAACAAAGAATTTGGGGCCCAAAATGTTAATAATGACAAGGTTGAAAAACTCTGGTTTGAAGAAAGTGCGGCATTTGTTTTGTGTTGCCACTGTAATATGATGTCATTGTGTGTGTGTGTGTGTGTGTGCGCGTTTATGTGTGGAGGGGAGAGAGGATTTGTAGATTTAGCATATCCCCCCCGGGCACCTACTCAGCACCCAGCTTTCTGAAGCTGAGCTCATCAGCGCCTCTGAGGTCAGCATTTTGCCAATCAAGTCATTTTGGCAATTTCAGGCTGCCCTTGTGAAAGGAAAACCAGATGTTTTTGTAGAAAAAGATGGTTTCAATAGCATATATAAAAGTAGGCTCAAATCTGAGTCATTAAAATATCCTCCAGGTGGGCTTTTTGGTTGCTGCAGTTTGGGGCAACCTCTTTTCATCATTTTGGAAGTATTGTCACGTCTCTGGGATATGTTTTTGTCCTATTCCCAATATTAGCACCTGTTCATCTGACAAGAACGAAAATGACTCTCTTTAAGCCTACACTGCTATGTAATAATTTCCTCAGCCTCTCTATCTCCCTCTTACATTATTGTTTCCACTCATCACCATTAATAGGTAAGTAATCTTCCAAACCACCTGTGGCCACACTTCAACACACCTTAAGAGGCTCTTAGAAAACGCATTTTAAATAAACTCATTAGCGAAATGCATATAATCAAATAACATGCTTAAAGGAAACAGAGATCCTGAAGAGTGGGTCCACTAGCAAAGATTTTCACCTTTTGTCACAAACCTGAAAGTTTTGGAGGCTACAGAATTGGAAGCTGACAGTGGAGAAATGTCTCATGGTTGCTGTCCTCCACTGGGACTCCATGGAGGGAAAAGGTCATCTCAAAGATTGATTAACGAATGCTCATTACTTCCTAATTAGGTCTGAATGTTTTGGCATAGTTATTTATTTTTAGAGATAAATGTGATTCAGACTTCCTATTTTTAAAAATTAACTATTCAGAGGAAGAGTAAAAAATAAAACTCCATTTACTCAGCTTTTGTAGTTTCTCCCCTCTTTGAAAAAAAAAAAAATCCAGGTTAATAGTTTAACACGAATCCTTCCATATCCATATCAATTTTATATTCCTTCATCCTGCAAATGTTTGTGGAGTACCTACAATGTATTCGGATGCTGGGGTTGTAATGGTGATTCCTGCCTTTAGGTAATTTATATTTTAGTGAAGGAAGGAAATAGAGAAAAACAATTTCAGATTAACATATAAATAAAAGAATTATATTAATAAATTGTGAGCAGCCCTGAGGATGGAAAGAACCACAGGGCTGCGATAGAAAGTGCGGAGTGGGCCTGCAGTAGCTAAAGGGCTCAGAAAGGGTGCTCAGAGAAGCAGAAATCTTGGGGATAAGAAAAGGCAAGCATAGAATGGGGAGAAAAGTTGTGACTTGCTTTTTTCACATAACATATAATAGGTATTTGTTAATTCATAAGTATTTTTTCTTTCTTTTAATTACCAATCACTGAAAGCCTTGTCTAGGGGCCAGTCCTACGCCCCTAGACAATAAATTGAGGATAAAATTGTGAGCAATATCTTTGCCTCCATTGACCTTACGTTCTAATGGTAGAGTTTAGGTCGATCAGACTAAAGTTAATGGCTGCATAATATTTCCTAGTGTAATGCACTAATATTTATCCAGTCATGCACCTATGGATGGACCTTTTGGTTGTTTCCAGTTTTTCACTTTTACAATCAGTGTTCTCGAATACATCGTTGTTCACATATGACTGTACCTTTTTGTAGACATTTTTTAATATTAAGTGTTCACTATGTGACATCACAATTATTAATGTCTTTCATAGAATTCTCACATTTGCACTTTAAGATATATAAAGTTCTTATCCCCATTTTATAAATATGGAGACCGCAGCACAGATATGTTGAGAAACCTATCTGAGGCTATAAGATGATAACATGGCAGATGGAGTGTCTAGATATAAAGACAGCCTGACTTCAGGATCTGCTATATCCTCTCCTAAGGGATATTGTCCTAGATTTTGTTTGTTGGTTACAAAAAAATTGTATTGATAAATACAAATAAGAAAATTTTTAAAAATTAGCTTTCTTTAAAAAAATGTTTTTTAAAAAATATTTCTTCTTATAGACAGGGTCTAGCTATGTTGCCCATGCTGATGTCAAACTCCTGGCCTTAAGCGATCTTCCCACCTCAGCCTCCCAGGTAGCTGGGACTATAAGCAAAAAATGTTAGTTTTCTTAAACAATAATTTGCAATAAAAATATCTTTTGTCACTGGAGCCATTCATGAAATAAAACAGAACTAAAAGCAATGACATCATCATAAAAGAGCCTGATGAGTGCATTCCACAAAAAGAAGGTCCTATAAAATATTCCTGCCTTCCATCATCTTGGTCATTCCCCCAGGAGAGACTGGTAGACCAGTTGTACATGGAACTTCACAAGCTCCTTGCAGTAAGTGAGTAGCTAGGGTTCTGAGATCTCTGCCCTCATTGCGAATGGTTTTCCAAAGGCTCCACCTGGAGATTGCAAGCTGTTTCACATTCTCCAGGAAGCACAACAAGCCTAAATGATGGGCCCAAAGAATCCTTTCGAATATAGCTTAGTGTCCCAAGTCCTCAGATCTGGAAGTTCTGGTGCACTGCAGGTGGCACCACAGAACAGAGGTTACAGACACAGGCTCTGGAGCCAGGCAGCCTAAGTTCAGAAAGGTGTGACTTTGGACAAATGCCTTAATCTCTCTGTGTATGGGTTTTCTCATGTGTAAAAGAGGAATACTATTAGGAGTTATTCCAAAGCTGTTAGCAGTAATAGCAAGTAGTATATTATTTAATATCTTTAAAGCACTTAACATAGTAGCCAGAGTAAGCACTTAATATGTGCTATTAGTTATTGCATAATAGAGTCACCTTTAAGTCTCCATAAGATTTCTTTCTTAGTTTCAATATAAACACCAGAAGAGAACAGCAGTGGGTGGACATAAGTGAACATAGGGAAAGAGCTAAAAGAGCAAGTTACCTTTGTTTTCCTACATTAGAAAACCAATTAGACTTAGAGTGATATTTTTCTTCTTCATTTTGATTTCCTATGTTTTCTAAGTTGTCTTTACTAAATATGTGTTACTTTTTTGAAAATCAGAATAAAAAACCAGTAATTTACTTTTAAGTAATTTTACGCATTCGACTGGATGAGATAAAATTGAATGACCAGGCCTAGATTCTAAAAATTGATGGTAGAAACGTTATTCATGGTGACTTAATTCTTAGTTACTTAACTTCACTTGATTGTCAGCTATTGCCATTGTGATCGTGAACATCGTTATCATCATCGTCCTTGTCACCCAATGTTTTTACTAGTTCTGATACCTCAGATAAGCAGGGAAATTCTAACATTCATTAATCATATCATCTTGACACTCAATGTCCTCATCTGTTCTATAGGCTTAATAATTTCTGCTCTACCAAAACCAACACTTTGTAAGAGAATAAAATAGGACAAAATATTATGATTAAATAATGAGAATGACATCGAGGCATATATTGGGAAAACATTTAATTATGACTTTCATAGCTATATTTTATAGTATTTTATTCTGACAAGATAAAAAAAAAGCACTCTTAACCCCACTTGAGAAATGAGGAAATGGAGACAGTGTATTTACAGTAGTTTCTTAATTCACACATTGGGTAGTGGTAGAAACTAAGCTAAAACTCAGTGTCTTAATGCCCAATCAGTTCTAAGTAGTCTCCTAGTTTACCATTTACCTGTCTTAATCCGAAGAAATCCTTCTCCAGCAACAGGCAGTTCCTATCTATACCTCTACTGCTTACAGCACTACTGCACAGCAAGCCTGGGGACCCTGGGGAATTTTTAGAACCATTTAGAGATGAGGTAAAGTCACAGTGACCTTCTCAGCCCAACAATTCTAATAGACAAGCTGAAAGGTTTAGAATATCACTATTTATTGTTTCCCTGGTAATTCCACTCCTCAACTCTCTTTGAAAAATCAAACTTCTAAATGTTATGGAGAAAGGCTTCCAATAGCATTTGGTTCACATGTAAAAGTAGGATATAAGACTGAAGACAGACATATAAGTAGATAGACCAAGAGACAGATATAAATATAGTGAAATCTTAATATTGTACCTTTTAATAAAAGAATATACACCAAATGTTCACAGTTAGTTAACATTTGGCTGAGCCATAATTTCCAGAAAGTGAAATTATGAGTGATTTTTTTTATTACTCTTGAAGGTATTTTTCAAGTTTTCTACAATGAGCATAGATTACTTTTATGGTCCCTAAGAGCTCTAGATGTGTGGACAGTAATGGAAGTTTTGGTTGTTTGCCCTGCGATGATGAGGCAGTGGTGGGAGCGGGTCGAGGGAAGGCATACATCTCTCTCCAACTCCCACCGTAGACCCTGGTGGTGTAACGCAGTCTGTTGGACCTATAGTTAAAACTAGGGTGCAACCCACCTCCCTGGCTGCTTGTCAGATAAACTCAGGTCTAAGCAATGCAACCTGTGGAGTGACTCTGGCCAGAGGTATTGGTCCAAATTAAACAGGAGGGGCAGTTTTCTGAAAGCTTCTGGGAAAGAAGGTGATCTGTTCTTCTGAGAGAGCTGGGATTCTCTCTTTTGATCAGGTATAATATGTACATACAAAGCATAAACTGACAATGCATCCTGTCACCATGACAAAAGTCAGTCTCAGGATGAGGCTGACAATATGGAAAAATAGGAAAGAAATGAAGACCTTTATGACATCAGTGAACAGCTGAATCAAACCATCCCTGACACCCGACATGCTTTTAGACTTTCCAATCACAGAAGCCAATAGATCTTCATTGTTGAAGCCAGTTTACATTTTCTATTGCTTATAGAGTTGAACATTTGGGTATATAACATACATATGAATATATAGAGAGAGACTCCCCTCCATTAGTACCACAAATTTGTAAGTAAGTGCTTTATGAAGGATAACTTCCCAATTGAATCTTTTCTGCAATATTTCCTTTTGACAAAATAAACAGGGATCGGAGGAGATAATCTCTATAACTGAGATAATCTCTATAAGTACCCCCAGATCTAAAAACGGTATGCTTCTTTGAAAATTCAAACTATAATTACATGAGATTTTTGAATTTCAGATGTTTCAAACTTAGGCTTCAGGTGTTTTCTGAAGTTATTTGCTTTAAGACAAACTCCCCCAATTTAGAGAACATTCTGCCAGTTGTGATTTTATGCATATTTGTAGCCTTCAAAAGTGGAGAGAATAAACTATAATTCTAGCAAGAGGAATGGAAACTGTAGACAAAGCTCATTAGCCTTGTCAGACATTTGATAAATAATTATAAATCAACTGCTGTAAGATGTGTGCATAAAGCCAAACTTTGATCTCTTTGGAAAACAACTGCTCCTGTAACAATTTCTAACTTTAATCACACTTAATGTATCTTCAAGTATAGAACACATAAATGTTCTTGCAATTCTGCCTGAATCTGGACTACACGTGCTTGTTAGTTAAGAAGCAGATTCTACTGTATACCACATTTCAATAATAAGCTAAATCGTTAGCATGTAAGTTGAGGACTAATAAATAACATGTTTGTCATACACTAAATGTAATCTTTCCCACAATAACACTGTTGTTAGACTGTGGAAAGATTAAGTACACCAAAGAAATATACTCATTAGCTTTTAATGATTGTAACAGATAGATACCAGAGCTTTAAATTGCTTTTCAAAGTCTGGATTCTATTTTTATAATCAATGCCCTAACTAAGCATTCATCATTATGAAGACAAATCCTGTAAGTCATACACATATTTCTGTCTCCCTGTGACAGACATTGATTTAGAAAGGAAAGACTAGATCCAACCTCCAGGAAACAGCTGTTCTCCTTAGATAAGGAAATCATTGAACTGGCTTTTAATACGGTAAGAAAAAAGGAGAGAGCAAGGAAAGAGAGATTTACTGTGGGAGCAAACAACAAAAATCTGAACCACCTAGATGACATATCACAATTTATAATTCACAGAACATAACTTAATTGTCACATTTCTTGATAGTAGACTTTAAACTATAGGTTATGTTTCCTCCCAAATCAAAGCGGCTAGCCTTGCCACTGATAGCAAAATAAAACATTCCAAGAAAAATCAGGTGGCATGAAAGGGTTAAACGAGACCAGCTGAAATCCTAAAATCTAGTGAACCTGCAATACCTGACAGGCTACTGGTGGAAGTAGAGGTAGCTTGCAGAAAGCCAAACACCAAGGAAAATGTTTTATTTTCCTCTTAAACCAATAAGCCCATGTTGCACAATGATTTAATACATACGGATGTGAGAGACTATTAGAATTTATGCAAATTGCCCAAGGTAATCAATGATGGAGTACTATTTGCCCAAATTTCAAAAGTCTTAGGAATGAAGGTACATTTTATTTTGGTTGCTGTTCCCCTTTCGAGAAATTTAAATCAGATTCTCCTTTTCCCCGTTGCTTCAAAGTCTCTACTGGAACTTTCATATCATCAATATTTTCAAGCAAAATCATGACCTCTTCCATATTTGGAAATAAATGATGCCTTAAACAATGTAAATAATGAAAATATGCAAAAATGTAAGACCATTTCAAGTTGCTCATCCATTTTAACAATAGATTTCCTTGGTCAACATTTTTTTTTAAGAACTAGAGAATTCGGAAGTGACTTGTCTTTCTTAAATCTATAAAATACTTTGAGGCTCTGAAAAGGGAGCTGCCCACTGAGTAAGTGAAAGAAGATATTAATAGAGATTTTAAATTAGCTCATCAATGGCTCCTCACTCTACACAAGCTACCAAGTATCAGCCATGAAGAGAGCAGGTGCTTATATTGTATATTGTGCTGTTCAATCTCAGTATACATTTTGTTTTCTTAAAACTGAAAGTGGTTTTAGGAAATGTACTCCTAGGATTACATGAGCCAATTGTCAGTTTCCAATTAGCACAACTCCCTCACGGAGAAATTCACCAGCATGGATAATACAAACCTGAAGACAGTCCCCAAATCCTTGTTTGGGGGGATTAAAATGCATTATATGATTTAAAAAATAGATTTAACTTTCTAATTATATTTACTCTTCCCTAATACTAAAATGGCTTTGCTTTTCCAGGTCGCACATCAATAGTAACCTCTGAACATTTCAATGGTATTAAAAAAAATAATAATAAACATTACAAATAAACACAAAAGGGCTAATACTGGTTTTTGGAGAGAATTATAAATGTGCAATCTACCATCATGTTTTATTGAAAATACATATAACATTATAACACGTTATTAGTGATAGAGTAGTCATGAAACTATTCATGATCCTACTGTGCAAATACCATTATTATATTTGCATTCAAAATTGAAGATCACCTTCCATGTGCATTCTTAATTTTTATACTTGCTTTTTTAAAAAAGAGAAACTCACAGAGCATGAAAGAGAGCTGGGGTGGATAATAAGGAGAAGAAAGAATAAAAAAGACACTACAGGTGATGGAAGAGAGATGAGAGAAGGAAAGGGATGGGGGAGAAAGAAAAGTCAAGAGACTGAGTAGAAAGAAGAGAGATCAAGGGGTCAGAAGTCAGTATATACAGAATTAGGGGAAGAGTTAAGGAAACAAATGTCAAGGGATATTCCCCAAAAAGAGGCTATAAAAAAAACCTCTATTGGACATTTTAAAAAAATGTCTGGAAGTTGACAGACCAGGGTTGGTATGAGGGCTTTTAGCTTTCTGCTCCACCATCCTAGCTTCAGCATCAAGATCATGTCATTACTTGATTGTGCCAACAATCACACCCAAGTTGTAAACCTGCAGAAGAAGGAAAATCAGAGGGACAAGGACGAGGTGCCTCGCAGTTGAATCAGCTCCTTCTAAACTGCCTTCCTGGATTCCCACACGCTTCCTCTTGTATCCCTTTGGTCAGCTCATGGTCACAGGGCAGGTGCATCTGTAAAGCAGGCTGGAGGATGTCATATGCGATTGAGCGGCAACGTGAGCAGTCGCCTTTGGGGTACTGTCACTACACAGCAAGGGGAGAGTCCAACAGCAGCTTCCACCACCCTGTGAATTCTTTAGTTTGCAAAAAAAGTATCATCTGCACTAGAAAACAGCAATCTGGACCCAGAAAGTCTCTGCTGAAATCCTGGTTCAGCCCCTCACGAGCCCTGTGACCTTGTGCAAGGCTGTGTCCAGTTGTCACAAGGATTATGTGAATCAATACATGGAAAGCACTTGGAACAGTGCCTGGCACACAGTAAATACCCATGATATGCTAATTAGTGATAGTTGATTTTCCAATGCTAGTTTACTCTAAAAATAATGATTCATTGCTTCCTGGAATTCTGTGCATTGTAATTATGCATGGAGAAATAACTTGGATTTTAGAAAGTGTCTTCAGTGTTAGTCTGTGTTAGTCTGTTTGGTAAGAATCTTCTAAAAGTTCCTTGTCATTTAAAACTTGTCAGGTTATTAAATCCCTGCCGGTGGTAACATTTCGTGATTCTGTGATTGCTTTATCTTTGTTATTGGAGAGATTAGGTAGGGGTGCATCGCTCCTTAATGCCCGAAGGTTATGTAACATTTGAAAATTGCGTTTCTATCATGTTGCTGATACTTTTTTTAAAATGTCAAATTCACTTTTTTTGTAATCAAGTTTGAGTGTAGTGAGAATAATGCTCATGAGGGCCCAAAAACAGAGAGAGAGAGAGAGAATTTACGTGGGAAAAATCCCTGAAATAAAAATATTCACCACTGTTACCAACTTATGGACTATTCTTATGAACTAGCTACTGACCAATAGCCCTGCTGTGGTCCTTGCCTTGTGTCTGGGCGGACCCACTCATCATCTAGGGGAGCAATCATGCTGCAAGGGATTTGCCTAGCTTGTTGACATTGATTTCCTCCCTTTTCCTACCCCTAGCTCGGTGAGGTCCTGCCTTATTCTCATGTCAACCATGAGCAAACCCACAGCTCAGGAAGATGAGACTGCCAGCCTGAAATCTCAAAGTGGTGATTGGCTAAGTCAGACACGAATTCCATACAGCCGCTTCAAATGTATCCCACCACATTTAGAACTCTATTGATTCCATTAAACTCCTAAAAATGGATGAAAGGGATTGAGCAGCCTCAGAGAGAGGCACACAGCCAGTGGAGGGCAACCTTATCTCTGACTGAGGGATGCAAGTTCTGTCTTTTCTGAGGCTTTGGAGAGACAGATTCATCTCTCTGTTTGCTGAACTGGTTTACCAATAACTTCAGTGGGTATCTGCTAGCAAGTGTTGATATGCATAGGGGATTGAGGGTTTGTTTTCAGGAGGGAAGGAGATTGTTTTGTTTGGGCTCAAGGAAGAGGATTTTATTGTTCTGTGTGTGCATGCATGAGTGTGCATGTGTATATTTATGTGTGTGTGTGTGTGATTGGGGTACCCAGGAGAGATAAATAGAGCAGATGGTGGGAGAGGTTGGCAGGACATCTAAGCACACTAGCTGAAGGGTACATTTTCAAGTAGTTCTCACAGAAGGTGTAATCAGATCTAGAAGCTGAAGACAGGTTTCTGAAAGACTGCAAAACTGAAAGCATCAACAGTGCTGCTTTTAGGAGATACATACTGAGCATACTTTTCTAATCTAATCTCCAAAGGAAAGGATTCTATTGATTAGGAACTGTGGGTGTATGATGGTCTCATGTATTCAACGGGGTTTGTACTGAGGACCTAATAGGTTACACCAAGCAAAACACAGCCAATTGGGTTTGGCCTTAGATTTTCAAAAAATGCTAGACTTGGGAGTATCAGAGTCCTGGATCTAGGGAAAGGCATTATGACTAAAATTCAATTGCTTGTAATCTATAAGACATTAATGACACGCTGAATTTCTCTATAGAAAAAAGGCATATCTGTAAGTGGTATGTAGATATGATTTTAGCTACATATAACTGCCCTAAACAGTGCGCATGTGGAGCAGGGAGGACAGAGGCATTAGGAAGGATAATCTTACTGTCAGCAAAGCCCCCCTGCCTTTTGAAATAACAGTAAAATTATAATAGCAATTGTCACTTGATCAATCCATCGATGCTTCATACACACTTACAGTACCAGTCTCTGTTCTAAGTGCTTTGTGTGTCTTAACTCATTTAATCCTCACCACATCCCATTAAATGATGACCTAATAAGCATCTACCATGAAAAACCCTACTAGACAGATAAGGACACTGTAATAATTTGCCCAAGGTCACACAACTAGTAAGGGGAGAGTTGGGATTTGAACCAACCACAAATAGAATTGGATTAAATCACATGTCACATGTAATGGGACAGCCTCTTCCCTGCTGATCTTTCCAGAAATTTTAGGGACAGGGTGGCAGCTTGTATTTTTTTCCTCATCACCTCTGGCTTCAATTTCATGCTTTTGCTGAATGATTTCAGTTCATAAATTGTCTTACCATCCCCAGTATATATTCCTTGTTTTGTACCACAATACTACAGATTTGATACACAGTTCCTTGTTCTTAATTTTCCATGTGTATGTGTGTGTGTGTATATATATATATATACACACACACACATATATATTTTACACACAATATTTGTATGAATCCCACAGTTGGCAGGGCAAGTTTTAAGAAATCATAAAACAAAAATTAGATTTATGAAAAAAATTAGTTTTTTAATCTCATTATGCTTGAGATTAGGAATCCAAACTACAAAACAACATTCCCAATCTCATAATAAATGTGTTATGTTTGGCTGGCATAACTTTTTACAACATGAGCTTGAATACCTTTAGATGGATCAAGTACTTTCTAATTTACCCCAGACCCCACCTCTCCCTACTCCTTCCGGTAGAACAGATTCACGAGTTGGCATTACCATCCTAGACTGTGAACGCATTTCTATTTGCTATCCTAACCACACTTTACATGCACTAGGTAAGTTCAGTGCACAGGTTGTCAGCTTTCAGAGTCCAGAGTTGAAAACCAGAGGGCAGAATGTGGGATTTAAGATATTGAGAGTCTTGTGAAAATTTCATCCATATTTCTAGAGTTGGGGAAAAAAATCACTGTTCAAGTGAGGCTAAATAATAATGTTAATAAATGAGAATAGAAAAAAATTCTATCTCTATATAAATCAGCAGAATCAGAAAAACCATAAGCCTTTCCTCATAAAACAAAGCAGTATGCAATGTAGTCCATGCAACTGGGACTATGGAGAGAGGCCAGAAATTTATGTAAGGCAAAATCTAGACTACTAGGACAGAGAAAATTAGGAAAAAGGAGGACTATTAGAACTTTAAAGTGACTGGAGAAACCTTCCGATGATACCAGCCAGTAGATTTAAATAAGGTCACATTAGGCAGGCTAAAAGCATCCTCTGGGTCTCTCCTGGATTTTCTGAAAGCCTTACAGGGAGTAGTAGCTCTCATTAAATCATTTATTCATTCATTCAAAAATACTTATCATCAACTATTCCGAGTCACACACTACTATGGATCCTTAGACTACATCAAGAAACAAATGGACAAAATCTCCTTCTTTAGTAGGAAAAGTCAGACCATAAACAAATACAAATTATATAATAGATTCAGAAGAGCCACTTTGGACTTTACTAAGAGTTTTCAGAGACAGGAAGCTAATATTACAGAAAAACACTCAAAATTCAATATTTGGCTATTCTTAAAATGATCATCATTTCTGTCATTCATGGCCCAAATCCTCACCAGCATCTTAGCCTTTCTTTTCTCCTATTCTCTTCCTCTTTATTGGTTCCTTTCCAGACATCCGATTCCTACTCATTACATAGTTAAGCTAGTTTTGTTCTCTTTTATTTTCCCCTCTTCTACCAACCTAGACACTTGGAATTTGCCTTCTGCTCCTAAGGTGCTTATTAAGTTATTTTCCTTACCCAGCCAAGAAATGTATAGCAAATTACCAAATTGTCCTGAATTTACAATTCATCTGTATTCTCTTCCTATTCTTCCTCTTTCCAACTTGGTTCTTAAATATCTGTGCTGAGCCATTGTGTTCTATCTGGAAAGCAAACTACAATAAAGCCATTATTTTGTGTAGTACTATTTGCACAGTGACCTTTTTTCATTCAAGTATCACAAACTTTGCTTGATGATATCATATTTTATACGAAGTGTGACAAAGATTTCCACATTCAATTTTTTGCCGAGGACATAATACATATTCTAGAGCAAAATAGGTTTGCAGTTATCTGACGAAAAATGACTTACTTCTCTTTCACAAAACAAGTTTTCTGTTAGGAAGAACTATTAGCAATAGAACCGTTCAGTTAGGAGTTGTAACAAGTAATTTCAGTCACTGGTGCTAAACATAATGATCCACTTCTCTTTTGATTATCACTGGAAATGGCCAAATCATTATGGATCTCGATAGAAACTAATGGTCTAAGACAACGGGGTTTGGCAAATGAGTATTTTATAGCTCAGTGAGTCTTCGAATGCAGGCTAGACCATTCAGGTATTTAACTGTTATCCAAGGCCTCTTCAATTGAGCAAATGGGTCTATAATAATTAAAATACTGTGGTGCCACAGTTCCTGCGTTTTCAAAGAGATCCTCTTTATTCCTCAGGGAAAGAAATGAGGTGTTGCCTTGTTAGGAAGCTACTGTTTATTTACATCTAGAAGCATCTTGAAAAGCTGGTGAAAGAGCCTCATTGGTGAACCTTCAGGTGCCCCCCTCCACAATTCCCTGGAAGTTTCTGTGATGACAGCAGCAAAGGCCACAGCAGCTGGGCCTTTCTGGAACTTTCCAAGTCAATGAGCAGTTCTCACACTTCGTGAGTCAGATTTCACCACCATGTCACCCTCTACACAAGAACTCAACACATCAGTGAAATAAATAGTAGTTTCTATTTTTAATATGATTGGAGACACTTACTCTACCTACAGGAATGCCTTCCTTCTCCTCACCCTTTGGCAGGCATTCCATTTTTACAAGGGAAAATGTTATTACAATATCTTCAGGGGAAAGGAAGTATAAAGTGAAGAAATCTTGACACATAACTGTCTTAACTGTGGTCAGCAAATAGTCACTGGGGGAAGATTTACATTGCTCCAAAAAATTTTTAAAGGACAAAAATTATATTATTAATTACAGCTCTGAGATATTTTGTTGACCTTCCAGTAAGGGTATACGAGAACATTAAACTAAAGTATAACAAAAGATACTGAAAGGAGGTCAGGCAGTGAGGTCAGGTACCAACATGTTGAAGTTTAATTAGTTGCAGCTCTGAGGTCTGAGAGAAACTACCTGAGTAACCACAATAAATTGGTTTGCAGGAAATAGGAAAAAAAAAATCCTTCCAGGGACACTTTCAAGAAGAGATGACCTGAAAAAGGATGCGGTTGATTTTTGATTGACTATTTGGGGAATGTCATCTCCTACAGGACAGAGTTCGTGTCTTTTTTCATTAATTCCAGAATGCAACTAGCCCAGGGCACTTACCAGATAAAGATTTAAGCCATTCATAGAGTCAGAAATGGAAGAAAGCTCAAGAGGCCATAAGGCCCCTGCCTATAGGAAGGACCTGATTCAAAAAATTGTATTTTTAAAAAGGGAAGATTCTTACCCTTTTTTTTTTTTCATAGAAGAATCCAAAACAAGATATTCCAAAAATTTTCTTAAAGTCAAGAAGTTCTTCCTAATGTTAGAATCCCTCTTAACCTGTCAAATGTAGGAGCAGACAACAGCTGCTTAAAATCATTCAAATAACATCGCTTCATTTCCATGAAGACAGTCATTAAGGTCTTCCTCTCCCCAGGATTCTCAGCCCAGGGAGAAAAACCTATGTCTTTAACATTTCTTCACAAGACTACTCCCCAAACCATTAATAACATTTAAGAGAGGATGCTTGGTGGTCTCCTCCAAGTTCTCCTCAATACCCTTCCATTATAATATTTATGCTTTTGAAAGCAGTTGCTTTTAACATCCAGCCCTTCTTATTGACAGAAGAATCCTCTCTTCTGAAATTCTTCTTATCCATTCTTATCCTGTGTACTTTAGAGTGATCAATTCTCCCAGTTTGCATCAGACTGAGGAGTTCTCAGGACACAGGACTTTCGGTGCTAAAGCCAGGAAAGTCCCAAGCTAACTGGAATGAATTGTTCACCCTACAAATTAAAGTCCAGCCTGCTATGACTGGGGGAAGAAAATCATGCTCTAAGCAATATATGTAAAAGTGTTAAGTATAGAGCAGAGTTTTCCAGCAATAGCACTATTGATATTTTGGGCAGGATAATCCTTTGTTGCTGTCCTGTGCATTGTAGGATGTCTTGAAACCTCTTTGGCCTCTACCCACCAGATGTCAGGAGCACCCTTGCAATTGTGACATCCCCCAAACATCTCTGGATATTGTCAAATCTCCTCACTCCCTGTCCTCTTGAGAACCACTGGTATAAGAGTGATAATTCTCTGACGCTTTTAAGGTTGCAACCCACTAGGTGGGTCATAAAATCAATGCAGTGAGGCATGCCCACATTGAAAGGAAAAAAAGGAATAAAGACAGAAGAGGGTAGCATGGAATGGAATGCAATAGAATAAAATAGAAATAGTCTCACACATGGTAAAGGTAAGTATTATTTTGTCAAACTTTTGTTTCATGTTTATGCATATGTGAGTGTACAGTTTCTAGGTCACAATGTAAAATTACTTTTTACCATGGGTCATGGTAAAGAAGTTTGAAAAACCCTATGCTAGTCCTTGTCCATCCACTTTGCACGTGCACATATTAATCCAGGTTAGGACATCTTCACACTCTGCCTTCACATGCCCACTCTACCTAGTCTCTGATACCTAGTTGTCACTGTTTTGCAAAACCAATCCCATCTATAGCTTATATTTACAAAGTTTGAATTATCCTACATGAATTACCTCTGAAATCTATCCTTGTGTGTATCTCTCCACTTCTCCAAATTTTCAGTGTCACCTTGACTTGAACTTGATTTAAGTGCACTAAAGCAGGTGTTACTGACAAATTTAATATGAAGATACTTTATTCCACTATGTGAGTCACTCACTGTAATTGTGTAGGCTCCCAGAGAAATACTCTCCGGTAGAAGTTTTTCCTATCTGGTAGCCCCATTTGTCTATGTCCTCTCCAGTTCTGCGAATACGGGAGGTGCTCAAATGCAAGCCATTTCTCACTGTAAGCTTCATTTCACTGCCTCTCTCTGAGCCCATTACTACTGGGGGAAGTTGGTCCATCCACGGTGTTTCGCTTTAAATCAAGGTTGTTCAGCATGGAGCTGACTTTTTCAGATTATGCATAGACCACACCTCATGGACACAGCAATAATAAAACCAGACCCCGGGGACCCTGACAGAATGCCTAGTAAAGAAAATTGCTGACATTTTAGTGCCCCTGAAGCTGGAAGGACCGAGGGCCTGGTAGATTTGTAGGCCTTCATCAGCATCAGTCGGGCCATTAGAAAGAAATTATGGTGGGTTAGATTTTTAGTGGAAATAAACCTTGCCAGTAGTCCATCAAAGATCATTTGTCTTGGTCCTCCATTCACTCACGGTCAGGAAGTAAAAGTCAGTGAAAAGGAAGGATTTGTGTGTTGCGAATGATGCACAGCATAATGAGCCTAGGCTGCTGTGACCTCAAGGCCAGGGAATAGGAATGTTGAGCAGTTAGTTCCCCATAATAGTTCTGATCTAATCCCAGGGGGACATGGGATGACAGGGAGGGGGATTCAGGCAACTACTGATCTCCCTTCTCGCTTGTAATTTCATTGTGGGTGTTTTAGGTTGAATTCTGTGCCCCCCAAATCCAGATGTTGAAGTCCTCACCCTCAGTATCTCCGAATGTGACCTCTTTTGGAGCTAGGGCCTTTACAGAGGTAATCAAGCTAAAATGAAGTCATTACGGGGGGGTGGAGGGGGAGCCTCGATTCAATATGACTGGTGTCTTTGCACAAAAGGGGACATTTCCTCTCTCTTTTTCTCCCTCTCTCTTTTTCCTGTGAGGATATGAGTAGGGAGTGTTTATTTTTTTTTCTTTTATTTCATCATATTATGGAAGTACAAATATTGTTAGGGTTACAAATATTGCCCCTGCCCCCTCCCTCCCCCCGATATGTCCAGTCCCCTGGTGGTGTACATCACACACGTTATGGAAGCACACACCCCTTTCCTCCTCCCCACACCTGCCTGCCCACCACCTGTTAAAAAAAATTTTTTTTTTTAACATTTTGGTTACATTGTATATCTTTGCCTCTCCCTAAGAAGGGTTAGAGGTATGCCCTCCCCCTCCAAAATGCTCATCTCATCCCTAAGGTTGGGTGCCCCACCACACACCGAATCTCTGGTGAGCATTGCCACCATTTGAAAACCAAAGTTTAAATCAGTCAGTACCAATTTGATGGCGAGTAGATGTGGAGCCCATTTTCCATGTCTTGTGTCGCCTCACTTTGGATAACGGGCTTAAGCTTAATCCAGGATAGCATAAATGGTGCTAGCTCACTGTCATTTCTTAGGATTGAGTAATATTCCATTGTGAGCATATACCACATTTTAGTTATCCACTCATGAATTGATGGGCACTTGGGTTGTTTCCATGACCGTGCAATAGTGAATTGTGCTGCTATAAACATTCGGGTGCAGATGTCTTTATAATAGAATGTCTTATGCTCTTTTGGGTAGATGCCCAACAATGCTATTGCAGGGTCAAATGGTATTTCTATTTTTAGCTGTTTGAGGTAT
>VSMD01130615.1:0-78135 GCA_008750895.1 Mirza zaza
GTAATGATATATTTGCATGTACATCATGTTGTTGATTAGGAAAGAGGCTCTTTGTTCTGAAATGTCTTCATCAGTGAAAGTCAAGGAGATGAGCTCAGTGGGGACACAGTGAACCGACTACTCCTCCGCATCGACTTAGTCCTGGATCTGCAGAACTCAGCTCCACCCCCACTAACAGCTCCTGGCTGTCAGCCTATGGAGCCCTCCTCTATCTCTGCGTGTGTGAGTGTAGAGCTCACAATACGCTCAGCTTGTACTCATGCGGTGGGACAGTCTCAAATTGTTTTATGGATACAGTTTAGGTCAGGGATTGTGCTATTTCTCTTGAACCCTGATTTATTTATCACATAGGAGGTGCACGAAAATACATGCTACATGAAAATAGTGCAAAGAGCTCTGAACTTGGAAGCAGATGACCTGGACTTTGCTTCGGTTTTGCACTTGTTGCACATGAGCTGGGAGAAGACACTGACCTTTGAGCTTTCTCATTTCTACACACAATAGTGATCTCTGCTCTGCCTACTTCGTCAGGTTAGTGTAAGAATTCGTGAGGATGTGTAGCTTGTTTTGTGAGCTATAGAAATGCAGCATGCACTTCCTTTAAGTCTTTATTCACTTGTCACCTGCACAGTGAGAACTTCCCAGGTCTTCAGCTGGATCTAGACTTGGGGAAGTGAGAGAGCCCAGGCAATGTGAGTGGCCCCGAGCCTGGGCCTGCCCCTGCTTGTCGTTGCCCTGTTCTGCACACGAGCTCCTTACAGAGACTTGACTGTGTTCCTAAATATGTATTTTTATTAATTATAGGCATTTAGAGGTCTATACTGCAGAAATGGTACAATATTGATCTCTGTTGTCTATAGGCTTTGGGCAGGCTACTTCTTCTCTCATTTATTTATTCAGCGAGTTATGTTAGATGCTAGGGAATCACTGATGAATACAATTTTTTTTTAAAAAAAGACGTACAGTCCAGTGAGGGAGACAGAACACAAACAGAACAATATATGACTATAAATTGTGCTAAGTGCTAGGAAGGAGGCAGACCGGGTGCTGTGGCGGAGGACAAGGTTGGAGTGAGACCACTTGCAGTAGGTGGAGTCCTACAGTAGTAGGGGCCTGAGGGAGAAAACAAGCCAGCCATGCAGAGAACTGCCAGAACGTTCTGGGTGGAGGGAACAGGGTGTGGGCCAGCCCCGAGGCCAAAGAAGTCTCTAGTGAAGAACTGCAAGGTGGCAGGTGGGGCTGGAGTCTAGGAAGAGAGGCAGAGCATGGCTCAGGTGAGTCAGGAGGCGTGGGCTACTCATGAAGGACTGAAGATTGTGACATGTGTAGTTTTTAAATCACATCATTGTCTGAGTCCAGGACACTCTCTGTCTCAGAGTCAAACTCAAAATATTTCCTTTGATGCTCGCACTAAAACCAGGGAGATACCCTTGTCTCTCCCCTCTTCCTAACCGCCCCTTCTCATATCCAATGTGTCAGCAAAGCCTACTTCCATCTCTAAATATCTTTTGCAATCCATTCACTTCCCTCACCTCCACTGCCACCATCCTAGGTCGGGACCTGGCCCGTGCTGCCTGGGCTGCTGTAAAAGCCTTCCAGGTGGTAAGCAGCGTGCTGGTAAGGTTGCGGGGAGATCGGCCTCGTAGCATTCTCAAGTTTCCTTGGTGTAAATACTCACACCGTGGCCTCTCTCAGCCACCAACAGGACACTGCTAAACGTGGCATTTGGAAGACATGTGCACAAGAGCACACCACTGCCTCGGTGTTCCCGCCGCCTTCTTGCTGCACTCCCAGAGGAATCTTAAATTCTCAGCTCTGATCATGCCCCTGACCTCCTCAGTGCCTTCCTGCTGGGGTTGGACTGTATCATGGCCTGGGTGGAGCCATCTTAGAAGGAGAGCCCAGCCCTGTCCTGGGTTTTTGCAAAGAATTTTGGGCTAAAACCTGAATCCATACCCAAATCTCAGTCCCGAGTCTTCAACCGAGTGACCTCGGCAACATCTGAGATGGCAGATTAGTTCCTTTAGTTTGATGGAGGACTTTGCCCCTGGGAAGGTACATTAGTAAGCATAGGGATGATGAAGGTAAACAACCTGTGCTGTTAGTATTGTGTACTAAATTAGGAATAAGTTGGTGATCTTTGTGGTAATGTATGTTTTGTGAATTATTTTAGATGTTTGAAAAGTTTTTTATTATGATCAAATATATTAATTTATAATTTTAATTTAAAATATTTCTGAGTGTTTTGTATTAGATTTATCATTTTAATTTGAAATATATAAAATATTGAATTTATAAGCAATGATTACATGTTTAAAATTACCTGATTGGTCCCATTTATGTATGATTTTTTTTAGACTTGCAGGCGTTGCTGAAATGTTTTCACAGTTTTCTGCTTCTTAGACTGCCCTGTCTGGAGGTGGAAGGGGTGGAGATGATCAATTACATTCAATTTATAGATACAATTTTAAATGTTTAAAGACTAATCAAAGAACAAATAAAAAGGATTCTTGTTTTTATACCAACATTGTTGAATCTGTAAATAGAATAACAATTTAGGTTCAAATCTTAATTTGAACCTAAATGCTATTAAAAACTAGGTTTTAAATTTTTAAATTAGGATTTAACTTAAAGGCTTTTTAAAACTGGATTTTAAAATTTACAACTTTAATTAGCTAAATATCACTTAAAAGACAGGAAACTACCAGTATTCCTTTCAATGTTCAAGAGTGTCTCTTCGGCTGTAAAAATTCAAATATTGTCCCTCCAGATGCAGGGGAAACTTCTGGAAAGAAAAAAAGACAGTGGTTATTCCTGGGCAGAAGGAAAAGTTATTTTTTGTTGTATAATCTTTTATACTGTCTGAATTTTTAAAATCCTGTCTGATTACTTTTTCAATGAGAAGCAAAATTAATTTAAAAAACAACCTGTGTCACCAGCAAATTGGTATTAACTGATCAACACCTAAGTGGACATATAGGAATAACATTTATTGAGTGTCAGGCAGGTGGGGGGAGGGGATGGCTATATACATACGTAATGAGTGCGATGCGCACCACCTGGGGGATGGACACACTTGAAGCTCTGACTCAAGGGTGGGGGGGCAAGGGCAATATACATAACCTTAATATTTGTACCCCCATAATATGCTAGAAAAAGTAAATAAAATAAAATAAAAAACAACCTGTGGAGGAGTTGGGTTCTAAAGGCTAGAAGGAGAAAACCTGCTGATAAAAGGCAAGGATTGATAGATGAAAGTGAGCACCCAAGGAGAATGAAAAGGATGGAATAAATTGTTTCATATAAAGAGTGCTGAAGTCTTGCAGACTGCACAAACAAATCTTTGAGCCAGTAAATCTTTTAATCATTCTGCAAGTAATTCCAATGACTTCACCCAATCTGCACATAACACTTGTTCCCTCTCCCAGTCCTCACGCTACCCAAGGGTGGAAATGGGTACCCTCCCGGGTGGGGCTGTATGTTGGTTCTTTATGGTATGTAATACAAGTCATACTAGTTGAAAATTTAAAAAGTGACAGGGACTGTCCTTACCCATCTCTATTTTGCTAGCATAATCTTTCGGTGCATGACACATAGTAGGTACTCAGTGAACGTCATTCCTCTTTTTACTCCCTAGAGGTGGTCCCTAAGTTCTTAAGGGGCTTAAGCTAATGTGTGTGTCTGCCTGGGGAAGTGCTACAGGCAGGAAGCATGTGCGGTTCAGAAGCCTGGCAAGACTTTAGAGGAGATGATGGGTGTCCAGATACTGGAAGGAGAAGCTCTTCTCTTCCTCAGCAGGAGAAGTAGAATGTTATAAGTGAAATCATAGCTAATTAATAACCATTAATATTTGAACAGTGATTTACAATTCACACTGCACGTTCAAACAGATTTGCTCATTTAGTTTTTGCCACAATCCTATGAGGTCACCCATTTTATAAGAGAGGAAACAGAAACTCATTTAAGTGATTTACCCAAGGTCAAGTGTCTGTGATGGTGTGAGGGTTCCAGTCCAGGTTTTCAGACAGCAAATTTGATGTTATTTATACGCTGTCGTATCTAATCTTGGGAGATGTTTTTCCTGCTCTTTAGCTTTGCTATGTAGATGGCATGTTGCTAGGAATCTTGGCTCTGGTCTGCCAAACACACTGAAATTCTCAAAGGGTCACATATTCTTACAAGAAAGCCAAACTTGTGACTATATATTAGTCCTGTGTACCCTTAAGGAAGCGATCCTTTCAAGGGGATTGTAGTAACCCATTTTTACAGCTGGTGCTGAGTAAAATAACCTGTTCCTCTCTTTGCAGCCTTTCAGAGGACTCATAAAGGACATTAGCTGGCTGAAGTATTTACCATTCTTGAGCTAAAAATGTATGTTGTCAGATTTGCTACAAAGAGGGCTTCAACTGTAATTGCTTACATTCCATTCATAATGAGAACATTTTATTACTTCACTGAACAGTGTGTGCCAAGAAATTGTCCTTAAAAATTACTAAGTAAACCAAATGGGTTTGGCATAGAATAAGCTCCAAAAAGATTATGGCTGAGGTTCACTCAATAGCCAAATCAACCAACCCTTAAAATTCAAAACAAAACCCAGTCTTTACTTCATACTTTAAACATGAGATATGAAACAAATAGAAGAACATATATGAATAGAAGAAAATATACGTAAATATTATATGATCTTTGAATTGGAAGACTTCCTAAGTATAAATGCCATTGAAGAAACCACAAAGAATATATTTGCAAGCATGGAAAAATGTTTAACTCTGTGTATCAGGAAATGTAATAAACAAAATTAAGAGGCAAATGGCATACTGGGAAAAATACTTCTACCTGGTAACTCAAAATGTGATTATTCTCAATATAATAAATAGCCAAAAGATACAGTTTACAAAGAGATACAACTAGCCAATGAATATATGTGGAAGTATTCAACCTCACAAAAAGTCAAAGAAGTGTACTTTAAGCCCACAGTGTGATACATTTTACCTGCTAAAATTGGCAGGGGAACATATTCGGTCTTACATGATGCTGGTAGAAGTGAAAATTTTCTGGAGATAATGTAGCAGTTTGCATTGAGTCATAAAAATGCTTGGGTTCAACAAGTTTAACAAGAAACTCGCTGGACCTGTATGAAGAATGCCAACTTAAAAACATTTTTTTATGCATTTATGTTTACTGTGGGACATGCCATGTTCCTGCATGGAAAGATTTGATTTTGTTAAATATACAAATTTTCCCAAAATTAATTTTTAAGTTTAATGAAATTCTAATACAAAACTCTAGTAGGGTTTTATTTGTGAGTGGGGGCCTGATAGGAATGGACAATGTGATTTTTAATTTTTTCTTTATGTTCTTAGTAAAACATTTTCTTGGGGTGTAGAAAATTATATGATGGAAGAATAATTAGGAAAGAGAGCCAAGAAGATTTTAAATAGGAACAATACATAGGAAAGATGTACACAATGGGGTATTAATATGTATTGTAAAGAGTTTAAGGTAAGGGTGATGTAAGTTGAACTATATAGATGGAACATAGTGAGTGACTACATACAAACCCAAGCATATGTTTGTGCCTGTAGTCCCATGTACTTGAGAGGCAGAGGCAGGAGGATGGCTCGAGCTCAGGAGTTTGAGACCAGCTCGGGAACATTCTAAAAAACAAACAAAAAAATTCCCCTTTTTAATTGAATTAAGGACCATCTTATATCTTCCTCTGGTGTCATTCTTTTTAATTAACTATATGTGCAACAACCCTATTTCCAAATAAGGCCACATTCTGAGGTACTGGGGAGTTTGGATTTCAATGTATGAATTTTTAGGGGACATAATTCAACCCATAACAATTTGGAAGTCTTTGTGGTGGATCAAAAGTTGAACAAGAGTCAGCTTCTTAAGGGATGTTTATTTATTTCTTGTTTGGGAATAGAATCATCAGATGAAACCACCGCTTTTAAAATTATAATGCAAGGCTGGATATGAGTAAATTTTAGACTAAGAGCACTGTGTTTGGGGCACTTGAGGCAGTTCTCCTTATTATGACTGCATAAGGGCAGTGTGGATTCCAGGAGTCTTGGGGATTGCAGCAATACATGCATATTTCCATGCCTTCAACAGGTTAGTGAGTTAGTTCAACTGAAACACTTGATATCTTTTTTTTTTTTGAGACAGAATCTCACTTTGTTGCCTAGGCTAGCATGCTGTGGCGTCAGCCTAACTCACAGCAACCTCCAACTCCTGGGCTCAAGCAACCCTCCCGCCTCAGCCTCCCAAGTAGCTGGGACTATAGGCATGTGCCACCATGCCCGGCTAATTTTTTATATATATATTTTTAGTTGGCCAGCTAATTTCTTTCTATTTTTAGTAGAGACGGGGGTCTCGCTCTTGCTCAGGCTGGTTTTGAACTCCTGACCTTGAGGAGTCCTCCCGCCTTGGCCTCCCAGAGTGCTAGGATTACAGGTGTGAGCCACCGCGCCTGGCCAACACTTGATATCTTGTTTGCTTATTTTTATCTTCCCAGTGTCAAGCATAGCCATAAAGTCCCTGGCAAATGGGTCAAGAAACATTGAATTAAATTACCAATCAATGCTAAGATTTATTTATTTATTTGTTTGAAACGTGTCTCACAACAGTATATATCATTTAATTGTTAGTGTTTCCTTCTCTTAATAGCAAATATAGAAATGGTGTGTCTTACAACCAGGAGCTTCTTAGATTTGATGGAATATATTTGCACAAAATCTACCTAAGAAATTGCTATACTTTCTACATGTACAGCATAGTTTATAGGTAAAACATCTAAAACTGATCTTTAGTGCTCCTTCAGTTTTTTCTTTTTCTAGGAGAGTTTTGTATTCCTCAAAGATTCTTCAAAAATAATATCACCAATGTCTCTACAACCTCTATGTATTAGTCTGCTTGGACTGCCATAACAATATACCCCAGACTGGGTGGCTTAAACAATAGGCATTATTTTCTCATAGTTCTAAAGGTTGGACGTGCAGACAAAATCAAGGTGCCAGCAGAATTGGTTTGTGGTGAGGCCTTGTTTCCTAGCTTGCAGATGGCCACTGTCTCACTGTGTGCTCACATGGATGTGGCCTTTCCTTTGTGTGCATGTGTGCAGCAAGATCTTTGGTGTCTCTTTCTCTTCTTATAAGGCCACCAGTCCTGTTTGATTAGGGCCCCACCCTTATAATGTCATCTATTCTTAATTTCCTCCTTAAAGGCCTTATCTCTAAATACAGATACATTGGGGAATCGGGCTTCAACATGTGAATTTGGGGAGGGAACACAACTCACTCCATAACATTCTGGTTCTAACTGCAATTTTCTAACAAAGATGTAGCTGCCTTGGGCTCAGAAGCCTGTCTGAGAGTGATCTGGTCTCTGAGTTTGAACTGGGTTCTTCACTGGGAAACAACCCTCCATCCTTTATCACCTCTTTGCAGCAAGTTCCTAGAAAGCAATCTTTCTTGCTTCACTTTGTTATGCACCAAGTGCTGATTGTGGAGGACATCTTATCCCTCCACCCTGTTAGGTCTTAGCTACTACTAGGTATCAGTTATCAATCCTCATGGCTTCCTTCGCCCGCTTCCTACAGGTCCTCCCAGGGCGTTGCTGTGCTCTTTGAGGCTCCCATCAAACAGTATTATGTTCTGACTGGGGCAGGGGTGCTCCATACTGAGTTTTTGGGTTTTTTTTGTTGTTGTTGTTGTTTGTTTGTTTGGTTTTTTAAAGACAAGGTCTCACTGTGTTGCCCAGGCTGGACTCAAACTCCTGGGCTCAAAGGATCCTCCTGCCTCAGCCTCCTGAGTAGCTGGGACTATAGGTATATACCACCATGCCCACCAGCCCTGTGTTCACAAGCTATCTTTGGGCACAAGTGAGGCTGAAGGAGAACACATCTGCTGAAGAAATAGGCACATGACGATGACACTCACCTAGGCACCCACTTCCTCCAGGAAGGACTTCCCATGGCCAGCACATAGTGAGGGGTCTGGGCTCTTTCTGGTTCCCTTTCAATGTCTGCATAACCCGTACTGAAGGCTGCAGAAGGCTGGGGCTGGGGAGAGATGCCTTTCCTCTTTATCTGGTTTTCCTTTTCAAATTTGCCTTCACACAGAAGGTTTTTTCCCAGTTTTTCTAGCTCTTGGTATCGTATTTCCTCACCATGAGGCCTTTGTATACAAGGGGAAAGAATGGAAGCTAACGTTTTTGGAGCACCCACCACACGATGTGTGTATTTATACATTATCTTACTTAATTCTCATGTAGCCCATTTTATGGTGAGGTTCAGAGGTGCTCAAGGTTAGGTAACATCCTCAGGTCACTCAAGGAGTACTTGGCCAAGATCTAAACCCAACTCCAAACTTCATCAAAAATCAAAATCAGGTTACAGTCCTGGACACACTTTGTATTTCATGCTTCCTGAAATCATGGAATATTGCCAGTGGAGGATAGTGTGCAAGGTAATGAAACCACCCTTTATAAACTGAATAAAGGGCTGCAAGGTGGGGACTTTGGCAGGGGCCTGACTCAGCAAAGGTATAGACGCTGTTAAAAAATAATCAGCCATTGTTCCCTAGCTTGCTTTCCTATAATTGCTTACTACTCGGGAGTCATGTAACTGATGGATATAAGCTTTGTTGCTTTCTTAATTGCTTCTATAGAGAACATCACTATTGTAAAACCTAAGAGTGTTCTTTGAGGCATTTTGCAGACTCTGCATTTGGGTGGACCCACTGACATCAAGTGGACCAGTGGCCATGCTTAGGAACTGTCCCAACAGGTCCTGTGACTCTCCACCTGGGACTGACCCAGCACAGGACAGGTTCTGCTTCCCAACCCTATGAGTTCATCCCCAGCCAAATTAACAGATCCAATTTCCTAGCCCTGTGTCTGCCAAACTGTCTTTAAAAACCCTGGCCCAAAATTGCTCCACGAGGTGGATTTGAGAAATTACTTTTGTCTCCTTGCTCAGTGCCCTGTGATATTAAACTCTTTCTCTGCTGCAACTCTGGTTGTCTCAGCTTAGCGGCGTCCTTCTGCGCAGGGGCCGCATAACCTGGTTGGGCGGTAACAGCAGTTGTCCACCGTGAAATACTTTATTTCGAAAGCAGGAGTAATGGCAGAAATGCAGCCAACCTTCCCCCTGAGGAGAAAGCTTAGTAGCTGGTTCACTTGGTTCACGAAAGGCAGATTAATTGACACTTTGCAGCTGAGGGCCCGTGAAGTCCTGGGAGGCAGCGGTTTCTCTCTGCAGGCGGGAGGCCCCAGCGCGGCCCAAAGCCCAGCGCTAAGGCTTTGCAGCGTCGGGCCCCTCCTCCGCCTCCACCCCGCGCCGCAGAGCTCGTCCCGGTGTGCCGAGAGCGCCCCCTACTGCCCAGCAACTGCCTAAAGAATGGAGCGTAGACACCTTAACCGGACCGGGCCCGCGGACTTCTGGATTTCAAACCCAACCTGAAGGTTACTGGCATATTTTCTTAAATAAATGATTGTATTGGTAGATATTCAGAATGTTCCAAAGAAAACTGGAGACTTATCTACAGCGATTCATTCACTTTAAACCCCATAGGGATAAAATATTAATTTGATAATACAAATAACATGCTCTTTAGCTCTTTGAAGGATGGCAGTGAGGAAACTTGAAAAATAATGATCTAGCAATTACTGGCTGAACTACATTCCAAGAAATGTTACGATAAAAGGTGAAAATTCAAAATTCTAATTTACCCCTTTGGAGGCAATGCTTATTCACACTACACACGGATCTTTGTTTTACAAAAGGCTTCCTCACAGGACTAGGCCCGACCGCCAATTATTCTAACCCTAGCAGAGCTTTGAGATCTGGGGAGTGGAGGGGTTTGTGGGGTATATGGGCGCTGGGGAAGACTGCATTATCTTGAGGTTTCTCTAGGATTAAGTGCACAGCCTCTGAGTTACACCTGACATACATAACAAATTATATAAATGGTAGAATTGCCTGTCACTTAATACAATTATTTGTACATGCAAAGTATGACGTTAGTTCCTGCGGTGAAGAACTCTATAGTCTCTTCATACTAATGTGTCCATTTAAATGGAATCCTGCTTGCTATGCACAGTTTTTCAAAGACTCTGTTAGGGAATTTGAATACTAAGTTAATTTTCCGTAACAAGCAACAAAAAAGAAAGCAGCTAAACTCAATGAAATCCCTGTTACAACCCTTCACCCATAATACTTTTTCTTCACCTTGCTAAGAGTTCCACGTGGTATGCCCTCTCCTAACCCACAGGGCTATTTAATGTTTGTCGTCTCAACTATATGAATAGGTTCATAATATCTCTTGATATAGAGAAGATGGAAGACTTTATATTACAAAATGTATTTACATTAAACATGCAAACATGAAAAAACATTGCCGAGCAACAGGAGTGAGCTAAGATAGCTGTTGTGAATTCGGTGCACTCAAAATGAAACAAAATGTAGGCTAGCTGCCTGGCTGGGTAAATAAAGACCATTCAAAACCGCATGGCTGCCTTTCCTCAGGGTTGCTGGTAATTGTAATAGACTCCCAGGCAACGGTCTGTGTCCTTGAAGCCCTTGACCCTGTGTTCCTTCCATTACAGAGGCTGCTTCACTGCCCTTTTAAAGCTGAAAGCAGCGGGGAGCAGGCAGGGTGGAGCTGGCCAGGGTTCGACTCAGTGGCTGTGGGAAAGGTCCTGCCGGTTCTGTCTCAAGGACTGATAAGGGTTAAAAATAAAATGTAACACTTGAGTGGGCTTTGTGAGGAGTAGCTGTTACAGGGCTTGTATTACAAAGCAACAGCTGACAGCTGCAGCCCAGCATGTCCCAAAAGTTCTTGCTAAGACAGAGAGCCCCTACTATGTCACATTAAGGCTGCCGTCCACGACCCCTGGCTGTGGACCGGCACCAGTCCTTGGCCTGCTAGGGACTGGCTGCACAGCAGGAGGCGAGTGGTGGCAGGCAAGCAACCCTTCATCCGCATTTACAGCCACTCCCCATCCATGCCTCACATGCTGCGTAAGCCCCGCCTCCTGTCAGATCAGCTGCAGCATTGGATTCTCACAGGAGCACGAACCCCACTGTAAATGCCCATGTGAGGATGTAGGCTGCGCGCTCCTTATGAGAATCTACCCCCTGATGATCTGAGGTGGCGCTGAGGCGGTGATGCCAGCGCTGGGGAGCAGCTGCGAGTACAGATGGTCATTAGCAGAGAGGTCTGACTGCACAGTAAATGTGATGTGCTTGAATCATCTCGAAACCATTCCCCCCACCCCCGGTCTGTGGAAAAATTGTCTGCATGAAACCAGTCCCTGGTGCCAAAAAGGTTGGGGACCACTGCTTTAAGGGGTTGTGGTGGTTACATTCTGAAAAAGATTTCCTTCTGCAACAAAGATATATGAGGATCAGAGGATATTGCAAAAGTTCCATAAAACATTTTATTCACGCCCACTTAAAAGGTAAACCCACTAAGTCAACTTCCTGCCTCTTTTCTCAAACACGTCTAGAGTGCCCACCATGTGACAGGCACAGTGCTGGGTGCTGGCGGTTCAAAGGTGAATGCACACATGATCTTTTCCCTCACAGCTGGTGGAGGTTGTGGCATAGCTTGTGCTCAGTCCTGGGTCTCCATCTTTTGATGAGATTCCTCCCTGGGCTCTTGTGTCCAAGAGCCACAGAGCATGAGCAGAGTCTAACAAAGGACAGGCCCCTCTCAGCTTCTCTCTCTTCACAAGCAAATGCCATACATTTTATACTAGAACTCTATTTAGCACTTAGCAGATGGTAAGGGAATTCTGGGTACTTTTTCTTGTCTGTTTTGGTTGGGAGCACATTGCTAAGCATGACAAATATAAACAGATCATTTGGAGAGATGAGGAAATATAGGAAAGAAGGAGAAGACCATTCTTCCCCCTCTTACTGAAAAATAGGCATTTTTCTTAGAAATTAGATCTTTTCGTAAGAATCTTTTAAAAAATATTTTAATGTGGAAAAATTTAAGCATGACTTTTATAGTCAAGAGAATAGTCTAATAAATTTCTATATGCGCTTTGTCCAGTTTCAACAGTTATCAGCTCATGGCCTGATCTTGTTTCACATACATCCTTCTCCTGCATTATTTGGAAGCAAATTTTATATATTGTTTTATCTGTAAATATTTCAATATGTACTTCTAATAGGTAAGGACTCCTTTAAAAAAGTAACCACAAGACAATAAATTCACCTAACATTGGCAAGAATTCTTTACTATTATAAACTATCTAGTCAGTATTTAAATTTCCAATTGTCTCATAAATGCGTATGTACATTTTTATAGCTTTTTGTTTGAATTAAAATACAGATCACCCAGACTTCACCACTTTACAATGTATACATGAAAGGGAATTCAACTCGTACCCCCAAAATCTATTAAAATAAGAAAAAAGGAAAAGATAAGATACAAATTAGCCATACATATTATAACTGGTTACTTTGTAACGTAATCTTTTTTATTCCATAGATTCTCTCTCCATATCCTTTTCTGTTTTTTCCCCTTGCAATCTGCTGAAAAACTGTACTTTTTCCTGTAGATCTTGCCATTAGGTTCCTGTGGTGCTATGTAACAGTGCCCTTCATCCTCTGTTTCCTATGAATTAGCATAGTTGTGTGCTACATAAAGATGTTTTGGTCAGTGATGGACAACAAATAGCAGCGGTCCCCAACCTTTTTGTCACCAGAGACCGGTTTCATAGAAGACAACTTTTTCCACGAAAGGGGTGCGGAAGGTGGAGGTCAGGCAGTGATGCAGGTGACGGGGAGCGGCTATAAATACAGATGAAGCTTCACTTACTTGTTGCTGCTCTCTTCCTGCTGTGCAGCCCCTCAGGCTCCTAAGTTTCCTGGAAGACAATTTTTCTGCAGGCTGGGTAGGGGGACGTGGAGGGTGGGGAAGGGGGGGCGGTGGACCTCTGTGGCCCTGTCTGTGGCCCAGGGCTTGGGGACTGCAGATATGTAGGACAGTGGTCCATAACATTATATTTATCTTGTTTTTTAATTTGAATTTAGATTTTTATTTTTTTGAGACAGAGTCTCACTCTTTTGCCTGGGCTAGAGTGCTGTGGCATCAGTCTAGCTCACAGCAACCTCAAACTCCTGGGCTCAAGCGATCTTCCTGCCTCAGCCTCCCAAGTAGCTGGGACTACAGGTATGTGCCACCATGCCCAGCTAATTTTTTCTATTTTTAGTTGTTTGGCTAATTTCTTTCTATTTATAGTAGAGACAGGGTCTTGTTCTTGGTCAGGCTAGTCTCGAACTGAGCTCAAGCAGTCCTCCCACCTCTGCCTCCCAGAGTGCTAGGATTACAGGTGTGAGGCACCATACCTGGCCTCCATAAGATTATAATGGATCTGAAAAATTATTATTATTTTTTTTCTGAGACAGAGTCTCACTTGTTGCCCAGGCTAGAGTGCTGTGGCATCAGCCTAGCTCACAACAACCTCAAACTCCTGGGCTCAAGTGATCCTCCTGCCTCAGCCTCCCAAGTAGCTGGGACTACAGGCATGTGCCACCATGCCTGGCTAATTTTTTTCTATATATTTTTAGTTATCCAGCTAATTTCTTTCTATTTTTTTTTTTTAGTAGAGATGGGGTCTGGCTCTTGCTCAGGCTGGTCTGGAACTCCTGAGCTCAAACAATCTACCTGCCTTGGCCTCCCAGAGTGCTAGGGTTACAGGTGTGCGCCACCATGCCCAGCCCTGAAAAATTCTTATTGCCTAGTGAGGTAGCCATTATAATGTTGTAGCACAACACATGACCTTTTATATGTTTAGATATGTTTAGATACACAAAGAGCCTTGTGTTACACTCACCTACAGTATTCAGTACAGTAACATGCTGGACAGGTTTGTAGCCAAGGAGCACGCAATAGGCTACATAACATATAACCTATTGCAGTAAAGCCAGACACTGATGCTGTGATTTGCAGCAAGAGAAAAAGGCTTTCATTGAATGGTGTGTAGCAAGGAGAACGAAGAGAGAACACTTAAGAGTTGAACTCTCCAATGGCTTACAAGTAAGAATTTTTAAAGGCAGAGGTTCATTTCAGGAAAACAGAAGTTGCAGGCAAAATTGTAAGTCAATACTTGGAGGTTGTATATTGGTTTGGTCCAGAAAGTACATTTTGAAGTGGGGGCTTATAGGTCATAGGCAGATTCAGAGATTCTTTGATTAGCATTGTTTGAGGAAGCAAGGCCTTGTCTATAAGCTAGGGTCAGTGGGAAGGAAGGTTGAGGTTTGGCCTGTGGGCGTGACTCCTTCCAGGCCCCTCAGGAGGAAATTTAGAACAAATAATAGTGGTCAGAGTTCAGTCCTTAATTCCTCCTAATCTGAAGCCTACATGATAGTGGTTGGCATTTTCCACCTGGTGGGAGTTTCTGAAAAACAACTCAAGAATATATGTTTAGATGTTATCTTTTAGTTCTGTAGAGAACAAAAACACCTCATGACTCTGGCTTGCCTGGGAGACTATTGTTAGTATCTTTTTGCTGATCAGGTTGCTCATTTAGTTTTCAAGGCTGGCTAGGGGACTGGAATTTCCCTTGAAGGGACTCAAGATTTTTCCTTTACTTCCATGCTTGTGGGGCCCAGCAGGCTCCCAAAAGGGGTCCCTGCTCTGGCTGTCTCATCGGATCTAGGGGCTTGATCAGATTCAGGTTCTATTTTTCTGTCAAAATGACTTCACAAGGGGTAGAATAGTCTCCTGTCTCTTTTTTCCCCATGACATTCTTTACAGTGTCACTGTGGTTTTTAAACTTGGTCAGAACCTGTAAGACAGGGTTTCTCAACTTTGACACTGTTGAAGTTTTGGACTAGATAATTCTTTGTTGTAGAGGGCTCTCCCGTGCATTGCGGGATGTTCAGCAGCATCCTGGCCTCTACCCACTAGATGCCAGTAGCACCAACCCCCAGTGTAACAATCAAAAATATCTCCAGACATCATCAAATATCCCCTAGAGAGGGTAGGGCAAAATCACGGTTGGTTTAGAACTACAGCTGTGCCAACCATTAGTTCTTCTCAAAGGTTATCTGTCTACAACCTTCAATTTTTCAAATGCTAATCAATTGAGACTTAGGTTATTCACTACAGCTGTTGTATTAGTTTTCTATTGCTGCTAGTATAACAAATTTCTACAAATGTAGTGACTTAAACAGTACAAATTTATTATCATATAGTTCTGAAGGCCAGAAGTCCAATTGAGTTTCACTGGGCTAAAATTAAGCTTTCAGGAGAGCTGTGTTCCTTTTGTAGGCTCTAGGGGAGCCTGTTCACTTGCCTTTTCTAGCTTCTAGAAACTTCCAGCATCCTTGGATTATGGCCTCTTTCTTAATCTTTAAAGCCAGCAGTATAGCATCTTCCAATCTCTCTCTCTGACTCCCTTGCATTCTTCTCCTAAGAACCCATGGGCCCACTGGAATAATCTAGAATAATCTCCCTATTTAAAAATCCCTAATCTAATCATATTGCAAAGTCCCCTTTGCCATACAAATTAGCACATGCACAGGTTCTGAGGATTAGGATATTGGGGCTCAGAAAACAATACCCCAAAGTGGCACTTTTACATGCTGAGTATTTTGAACTAAAGGAGCAACCTCAGAACCTAGGTCTCTCTGGCCTTCTCCTGCCCCTGTCTCTTGCCCCCTGCCTGTCCCAAAGCACAGGGAGGGCTTCTCTGGAATTCCAGTCCCTGCCAAAGAAAGCTCCTCCAGAAGGAAAACAGTTATCTCAGTTATTTTGAGATTACAGCCCCTCCCTGTAATCTCATCAAGCTGGGATGGCTAACTCCTAGGAAGGAAGAGTAGAGTGGACATCGTACCCAGAGCCCAGAGGAACTTTGTCCCAGGTTACTGTCTGTTCTTCGGGGCCATTCATCTTCCCTAGAAAATATTCATTCTTCCTCTAAAATGCCTATGGCACCCACTTCCATCTCCCCTATGAAGAAGAGTATATAAGCTTCTACATTTCACTGGGTTGTTGGGTATTCACTTTCCTGTGATACCCCCGTGCACATAATACATTTATATGCCTTTTCTTCTGTTAATCGGTCTCTTGTCAGTTCATATCTCAGACCCAAATATCAAACCTCGACAGGGGAGAGAGGGTTCTCTTGACCCAAGAGCAGGGACACCTTCTGGGGGCCATTATTCTGCCTGCCATTCCCATATAACTGAGAGTCAGAAAGTGTGAAAAATTCTTCAAGAGATTTACGAAGAGTGACTTCAACAGAGAAGCGAACAAAACTGTTTAGAACGTGGGAACAGTCCGTGGTTTGGTCACAGCGTCCAGGCTCGGACTGCTTGCTGTTGGTCCACAGGCCCACCCGGGGCACACGCAGGCATGTGTGCATTAGGCATTTACTGTATCTCATTTCTCTCTTTAACAGGACTGAATTTTTAGCTGCCTGGTGCTGTTTTCTGTCTGGTTGTTCTGTTGCTCGCCTCTCAGACTGGATGTGTCCCAAGAGGGTTCGTTGACTTCCAGACCTGCTCCTCTTCCCCCTTCACTAGTGTCCGTGGCCTTCCCTCTCTCTCCTAGAGCCAGATTAGAGCCCTGTCCTTTATCTCATCTCACACACCAATTATTCTCTAAGTCCTAGGGATTCCATTTCCATGAAAGCTTTTAAGTCTATCCTTTCTTCCCTCTTCCCAGTGCCTTTCTCTTATTTCAGGCCTTTAGATGCTTTTCTTGGATTATGAAATAACCTTACTAAATCACCCTCTAGCCAGTCTCCGTGTTCCCAGCTCTTCCTCCTTCATCTGCAGTCGCACAGTAACAGCGGTGCTTATGGGGCTGTCTGTAAGGAACACCCTTAATCCTCACGTGACTCTGCGCTGAGCCAAGTGGCAGGCCAGAAGGGCAGAAGTTCAAAGTCACCACCTATGAGGGACACCAAGACATCATTAAAAATCGAATTTGCCAGGAACTCCCATTAAAAGGTTCTGCCCCCAGTTCCAAAGAAAGGAGAGGGCTCCGGTTAACTCTAGGGCCATGTTTGGCTGGATGGAATATTGAAGCTACTTGGGACAGCACAGGAAAGGCTGGGGGGCGTTACCTGGCTCAGTGCTCAACCTTTCCTGTGAAAAATTGAATAAATAGTTAAAGAATCTCTGACTGAATGGGCACCACATTATTGTATGCCTGAAGACCCATCTGTCTGGTCCTACTTCACTTAGGAAGCAACTGAGGCTCAGGGGATTTAAGTAATTTGCCCAAGTTCACATGGGCAGTAGTGGCAGAATTGAAATTCTGTTTTAGGAATTCAGATTTCCAGATTCTTTCCACTCTGTGACCTGGCTGCATCCATGTTTGCAACTTAATTTCCCACTCTTTTATTTTTTTAATAATTTTATTTTTTAAGAGACAGAGTCTCACTATGTTGCCCAGGGTGAGAACTCCTGGACCCAAGTGAACCTCCTGCCTCTGCCTCCCGAGTAGCTGGGATTACAGGTGTGAGCCATCACACCTGGCTTCCCACTCTTTCTATATGTAAATGTTGCAGTAAAACCAAGCTCATTGCTCTTCTCTGCTGGACCTTGAACTTCCCCACCTTTACGTCTGTTCATACCGGTTCCCTCTGTCTGGAATGGCCTGGAACCCATCCCAGTCCCTGAACATCTTACTCTTGAAAACCCAGCAGCAACACCACTGCTTTCAGGAAGGCATCACAAAGATTCCCACCTTGAGGAGATGAACACTGGTCCCAGCCCATACCTTGTCTCTGGCTTCCACTCTGTAACTTTTATTTCAGATATTTCCGTGTAGGCCTTCCTCTCCTAGAGACCATGTCTGTGAGGGAAGCTTGACGTCTGGCTCAGCTTTGCCCATAAGAGGCACTCCAGATAGGAATGGAATAAAGAAGCAAGTACAAGAAGACATGCTTTGACTAGAATTCCTGTTTCTTTCTGCTGTAGCTGAACATGTTCCCCCAAATTCAGATGTTGAAACTTAGTCACCAATGTGAAAGTGTTAAGAGGAGGGGACTGGATAGAGTAGAGCCTTCTCAGATGGGATTATAAAAGAGCGAGAGGGAGTGGGTTTGTTCTCCTCTGCTTGTTTGCCGTGTGAGGACGCAGCATTCAAGGTGCCTTCTTAGAAGCAGAGACTAGGCCCTCAACACCCACTAAACATACCAGCACCTTGATCTTGGACTTCCCAGTCTCCCAAACTGTGAGAAATAAATCTTCATTGTTTATAAATTACCCAGTCTCAGGTATTTTGTTATAGCAGCACAAATGAACTAAGAGAATCTCTAATTATAAAGGATTTGCCAAAACATAATATTAAAGTCAGAGACCTGGAAAGTAGGTATAGTTTTGTTTTACTTTGCTTCTGTGTTTTTGTACAAATTATTACTTCCCCATCACCTGTGGGATGTTCTATTTCCTACCTCACATGCTTCTATCAACTCATAGCGAGCAGTTTCTTCAAGACCTGGCTCAAAGTTTAGCTCTTCCTAAGCTTCTTTCCTGAGTCCAGATCCCTGTGGTCACTCCTTTACCTGGTGGTCACAAGACACTCACACAGTGACAATTGCTACCTTATCATCTTTGCCAATCATCATCTATTATTGACCTCTTGGTATATGAAAGGCTCTGTGTCATGTGCTATGGGGTAGGCCAGAGAAAGCTTTGCAGAGGAGGTGGGATTCAAGCAGGGTCTTGAAGACTGTGCTTTAATTAAAGAGGTGAAAAGGAAGGAAGAATAAAATAATGCATGGCATTGAAGTTCAGTTCCTACTCTTCTTGTTACTGGCTATTTGATCTTGAGAAAATTATTTAATTGCTTTGGAAATTAGTTTCCTCATATGTAAGATGGGAATAATAAAATCTGTGTTATTGTGTGTTTATAAGGATTGATGTGAAAGCCTCTTGTATTGGTAAGAACTCTTAGTTGCAAGTGATATTAGTAAAGTTAATTAAGATACAACATGTAACAGCTCTTCAGTGGTCATTGTATGAAGCTGACAAACCTTTCTCCATGTCACCACCTCTCTCTGTCCATGGTGTCCACTGTCTTACTCATGGTGGCTGAAGATGGGGAGAAGTCTTCCATTTGGTCTTCCTTCTGCAGAGAACCACAGACGGGTGTTCTGTCATTCTAGTAACTATAAATTGCTCAGTAATTAGCTGGTTTTCCAAGGGAGAAAGTAACTGTATTGCTTCCACCTCCTCTGCACATACTTTGTTGTTTTAAGTCTGTGTGTTTGCTTGTTGTTGCCTTTTCTACCTGGAATGTGCCATCTTCTCAGCCTTAGCCTGGGCAGCAATTACTGGCCCTGTACAAGTCCTCTGAGGTGTCCCCTGGCCCCTTTTTGATTTCCTAGACTGGTTCCCATTGTCTGTGCTCCCACGTTGCTGTGGGCTTCACTCTCTTATTGCATAGGTATCACACTATAAAGACCTTCCGCTGTCACTGGGCTCCCCAGTCCTTCAAGACTGGCACATAGCACACTACCTGGTTGTTAAACAAATGCGTGGACTTTTTCCATTCTCTCCCGGTCCTATCTTGTATTCCTCTAGGCACCACCATTCCTTCTCTCTCATTCTGTATCGTTTATGGCTTGTTATTTACAAAGCCACTTCCTCATCTGACCATCAGTAATGTCCCCAGGTGTTAATAATAACACTAGCTCATATCTTCTGAGCACTTACTGTTTACCTAGCATTGTTCCAAGCATTTTACATGTATAAACTTCTTTAAATATTCCTTTGCTGCCATTTTTTTCTGCTAGGGACTAACCTTGACTTTGTGGGGAGTCCTGTTGCAGTCCCACCATAGGACAATAGATCTTGCAGTGGAATCTTGCAGTGAGATGCAAGGTGATTAGGTCTACTATCATTCAAATATTGGAAGATATGGCTAGAAAAGCCCAACAACAAAAAGAAGTGCTAAACATATGATGTCCTTGTAGTGCAGTAACATTACCATTTTATTTTGTTTTTTATGTTTAGATTTAAATTACTGCATTGTATTTTAGTAATTTAAGCCAAAAGAACAAGTTGAGATGGAATGTTGTATTTAAACTTCAGTTTACTAGTGGTAGCTTTGAAAGAGTTATAGAAACATGCATAGCAGTGTGAAAAAATGAAAGAAGTTTTCATTGTTTTTCCAAAAAAAAAAAAAAAAAGGTAAATTGGCAAGGAACACAGATTTGGGAAACTTAGTCGTGGGAATTCACCTTTTAGTGAATCCTTCTTGGCTGAGAAAAGCTGTTCTTTTATTTAGCTGGGAACAGTGACAAGGATTATTTTACCTGAGGAAGGTAGCAGCTGGCACACGAGGAGACTCCCTGGACAACAAGGACGGGGCAATGTGGTACGGAGGGAAAGGGCTTCAGAGGGTCTGGGGTTCAGAGCTCGACAACACTGCTTATCAGCAGTTAGCTTTGGTCAAGTTACTTACTTCGTGGAGGCTCAGTTTTCTTAACCAAAAAGTGGGGGTCAGATTGCCAAATTTATCAAATAAAAATATAGGATGCCCAGTTAAATTTGGATTCCAGATAAATACTATTTTTTTAGTATAAATATGCCCTATGAAATATTATGCCCCATGCAATAATTATCCCCAGTGTTGCACAGGACATGTATTAAAATATTCTTTATTGTTTATCTGAATTCAGATTTATCTGTGCAAACTATATGTTATCTGGCAACCCTAAATGGGTGGGGGGTGATGTGAGTAATTAGCTTGTAGGGGTCTTGTGAAACTTGAGTCTTATCACAATGTGTAGTCTGTGTACGTAACTATAACTGGTGATTATAACATGACTACAACTGGTGTATAGAAAAAACAAATGGATGTTATTAGTATAAAAGATAATAGTAATAAAGGTTTTTAAATGGCAATTTGCCATCTAGGGAGCCCTTGGGGAAAAGTTTCTGACTCTAAACTAGGGGAAGGTAAATTATAATTAAGGTCTGGAAATAACATTTAGAATCACACAGTGATAATTTGGGCAAGGGAGAGAATTAGTAAATTAATCATATAATTATATAATTAACTGCTTAGTGAAGTTGGCCTTACTAAGAAGCTACGTAACAGAGGAAAATAAACTCACAGCACATAATTGCCCCTTCGAAGAGAAAGCTCACAACACAACTGCCCCCTCTGTTTTGTTTTAATTAAACACCTAAGGCCTAACTTGTTATCTCTAAGAGCTTGTTTCTCAGTCTTGAAGAGCCCTAAACAGACATAGGGGTACAAGCTCCCCACTCCAGCTCTCTGCCTCAGTTCCTGCCAGACACATTTCAAGGACTCAGATAAGCTGGCCTCACAGAGAAGAGGGAGGTGGGGGCAGAGAGTACCCCCAACAAATTTGCAGCTGCTTCTGTTATCAGTCTGCTGAAGCAGAGGGAGAAAAAACCCACTTTTACCTTTTAAAAATTCCAAACAGCTTTTCCTCAGCTGCCTGGCACTTCCTTCTTTCCTCAGTGTGCTGTGATCAATCCCTCCTTCTCTCTCTCCCTCTGTCTCTCTGTGTCTCTCTCTCTTTCTTTCTTTCTCGGCAAAATAAATAAACTTTTACTTCTGTATATCCTAATCTCTGTGTGAAAAATCTTTCTTTGCCCATGTTCAAATTTCACACCCTTTCACTTAGGAAGTTTTTAAAAAGCATTTGTTCCCTAGGTTGCCATCTTTAAATTCTCTTTAGTTCACGCTGTCTACACTGACCGTTTTGTAGTTTTAGCCATTTACTTTCTTTGCTTTGTCTTGAAACGTAGTTGGAAAGCACAGTTGAGGAGACTGCACAGCCATGTTAAAGGCGGTAGCAGGAGCTGCTGGCCAGGAAAGGGCCTTGCCTGCCACCTGGTGGCCGTGTGCTCTAACTGCAGTGTGCTTACGCGGCGCTTTAGAGGAGAGTCAGCCTTCAGCTCCGCCAGAGGGCACCGAGGCTGAGTCGGGACGGGAAGAGCCGTGGACTTCTGCGTCCTTCCCCCAGTTCCCTCTCCCCCAAAGCTGGGGGCTTGAGAATCAGCAGCTGGCTGAGGGAAGCGGAGCCGGGAAGATGGTGAAGTCCATGTCCTCCCGCCCCGCACTGTGGGTTTCCAAGCCTGAAGTGAACACGCCTGAGAGGGGAGAAGCTTTAGATCGGTGGAATACTGATGATATGTTGGCTGCTTTCTATTTTTTTTTTTTAAAGGCAAAGACAAAGGGCCTTTCTGTTTAGCGGCTAAGAGTGGCTAGACAGTTCACGGAATGTCTTAACTTTCCTCCAAAGGGCAGGGACAGGGCAAATGCAGAGAATGGGGTTGAAAGGACAAGGAGAAAGGAGACAAAAAATGCGCTTTTTACTTGCGTCCTGTCACGTGAAGCTCATTCAAGAAACATGCTATAAATGCATGCGTGTGCCATTAGGTAAAAATCAGGCGGAAAGGAAGTACAGTGACACTAACAAACAACAGGCAAACCGTTGCGTTTGGGTCAAAGCTTCTCATCTCACATGTGAACAAACCAGGGTCAAAGCCAGGGAAAGGCTGAGCCCAGGGTAAAGTTACCAGTAGAGTCAGCTCTAGGATTCGTAGTAAATCTACTTAAAAAAAATCTTAAAATCCCACAAGTCCATTATAGCAGGGACCTTAGCAGAGTCTAGTCCTGCCCTTCTGACCTGCCCCTACCATGGCAAGAAGAGCTGCTTCCTTTGTTCTCCCTTCTGTCCCCACGGGTATGTCCAAGTCCTGCAGGGAGGGGTGGAAGCTGGTTCCATCAGTGCTTGTCCCTCAGCTTCTCTTTCTTCTGTGACCTCTCAGTTTTCCTTCTCTGTAACCCAAATCATGCCTATCTTTGTCCATTTTCCGTTGCTATAACAGAATACCACAGGCTGGATAATTTACAAAGAAAAGACATAGGCTGAGCACCGTGGCTCACACCTATAATCCCAGCACTTCGGGAGGCCAAGGCAGGAGGATCACTTGAGGCCAGGAGTTTTAGACCAGCCTGGACAACATAGCAAGACCTTGTTTCTATAAGAAATAACAAAAATTAGTTGGGCATGGTGTCACATGCCTGTAATCTCAGCTACTCAGGAGGCTGAGGGAGGAGACTTGCTTAAGCCCAGGAGTTCAAAGTTATAGTGAGTTATGATTATGCCACTGGACTCCATCCTGGGTGACAGAGTGAGATCCTGTCTCTAAACAAAGAAAAATGAAATTAATTCCTTACAGTTCTGGGGTTGGTAGGATTGGGAAGTCCAAGCGCATAGCACTGGCATCTGGTGAAAGCCTTTTTGCTATATCATAACACAACAAAAGGCATCACCTGGTGAGAGGGCAAGAGTCTTCCTGTCAGCGCAGGTCTCTCTTCTTCTTCTTATAAAGCCACCAGTCCCACCATGGGGGCCCCATCCTGATGACCTTATCTAATCCAAATGACCTCCCAAAGGTCCTATCTCCAAATGCCATCAACATATGAATTTGGGGATTAAAATTCCCAGCACATGACATTTGAAGGACACACTCAAACAATAGCAATGCCTCGCCTTGGCTTACTGCCCGGCATCTGCCCAGCCTTTCTTACCCACTACCTATGGGAGGCATTAGGGTCTCTATTTGCATGTGAGGCTTGCCAAGGCCATCGCATAGCTGAAAGTCAGCGGCAGGGCTCTGGGGGGAGCCTGGGTCTCGGACACCCTCCGTTACATTGCTGCCCTCGCTCTCTGCCTTCAATTTCTGGCTTCCTGTTTTGGACTACGATGATTTTCTTGTTGTTAATTTTTTTTCAAGTGTGTAAGTTTTCAAGATGCCTACAAGTGGAAAATGCACTCCCCCCAGCCAGATCAAACTTCACCAGATTCCTTACAGCTGTGTACGTTGAAATGCCAGTGGAACTTGCACACATGGCACTGTCGCTGCAGCTCAGCAGGGCCCCAGACTGGTATTTACATACTGGATGTCACCCCCAAAAGCCCCAGACCAGGGGATTTCCATGATGTATTAAAAATGCCACTCTGGGCCTTGGAAGGTACACCGTATAAGCGCCCGTCCTAGAGAGCAGGGATAGCATTGTGGCTCCCCGCCTATCCCTTGACAAGCAAGTGCTTTTCTCCTGGGAAGATTCAGCCACAGATTCATTGGTGCCAGGGGCAGCTCAGTAACAATAGCTCTGCTGCCCGCCAGCCCCTGATGTGGATGTTGGGAACACCTAGATGAGGAAGCCAGGCCCTCTGCATGCCTGGGCTGAGCTGGATGCCCAGAAAGGCGATGGACACAAACCCCTTGGATGATTTCCATCCTTGGCAGTGTGTTCTGTAGCATAGGTGTGAAGTGGGTGCTCTGGGACTCAGAAGAGGGGCTCCTAACTTTGGGTGGCCAGGGAAGACTTCCTGGAGCTCCGAATGACTGAGCAGAGGCTTTTCTAAAAAGACTCCCCCCTCCCTTAGTTAAAAAAGCAATACACCTCATTGCAAATAGTTTAAACTTGGCAGAAACACATTCCTTTAAAGTTCAGGAGGTGAGGAGGAAATAAGAAAACTTGATTAGCAGGATTTCTAATCAATTGGAGCTTGTAGCTTCTTCCTGAAAAGGGAGCTGTGTGTGTGCATTTGTGAGTGTGTGACTGTGACTGTGACTGTATACAGAGGTGCAGTAGTGCCAAAAAAAAAAAAAAAAAAAAAAAGGGGAGGTGAAGACTGTGAGGTGAGACCTTATCTCTGTGACCAGACCTCTTTGTGATAACACCAGCCAAGGTGAGAAATCAGCCCCCAACCTCTGTGGGACTCTGGCTTTTTCCAACTTGGTTTTCTAGTTTTTGGTCTTGGTTATTGATGCCTTATAACTTCAGTCTCATCTCTGCCCATGTTTCTACGTGGTTTATCCATGTTTTCATAAACAAAATTGATCTCTCCCTACAAAGAATTGCAGGTCTAGCTATAAGATGTTAACAGTATTTAACCTGCTACAATGCCAATAAGAGCCCTTGTTTATTTAGGATTTTCTTTGTACCAGGTTTGTGCTAAGAACTTTATATTTATTATCGCATGATATCAATCCTCACAGCAACCTTATGAAGAAGGTATTTCATTATTCCCATATAGCAGATGAGAAGACTAGGGTCATTACTTGCTCAAGCCACATAGCTAATAGTCGGCAGCGCCTGGCCTCCAGCCTGGGTCTGTCTGGCTCGTAGGGCTGTGTTCGTGAATGCACTCCTCTGCATTATTTCTGAAACATATTTGGCTACAGAAACAATTTTTTTAAATTGAGCACTAAGATTATTTCTCAGTAATAAGATTAGTATTCCATGGAACACAATTTGGGAAATGCTGCCCCAGGAGTATACATTACCCTGTCTGTAAAATAGAGATAATAATACAGTCTCTGTGTTGTGATGATTAAATGATGTTTCAGGGCTGGGCGCGGTGGCTCAGGCCTGTAATCCGAGCACTCTGGGAGGCTGAGGCAGGAGGATCCTTGAGCCCAGGAGTCTGAGGTTGCTGTGAGCTAGGCAGATACCACAGCACTCTAGCCCAGGCAACAGAGTGAGACTCTGTCTTTAAAAAAACCCAAAAAACGATGTTTCAGAAAATGGTTGCTGAGGATACTTACTTACCTTCTGCCAGGAATGTGTGTGTATGTTAAAAGTACCATTTGTAATGTCCTCAATGAAATGAAGCAGTGTTTTGGCCAAGACAATGACGATGATGGTTACTAGGCTGGGAGACCCTCGGGCCCTACGTGCTGCCTGCGAGGTGCCCTTTGGTTCCCTCCGCCCCCTGCCCTTTGGTTTTCTCCCTTTTCCCCCTGTGATGCTTGCCTTCGTTCTAGGAATTCCAGTTGCCTGCAGCCGGGCCAGGGCTTTGCTCTGAAGCACACTGCTGCCTACCTGGGCCAGCCCTGGACCCTTCCTATGCAGACTCGGACTGTGTCCTGAGCCCCGGCAGGAGGCCAGGCTGCTGTCACATATTGGGCAGAACACCCCCAGCCGGGCTGCTGCCACCCAGCCACCTTCTGCCCAGAGACCTGTGCTGCCACTTCACCACCACCTACCACTTCTTCGCCTTCGGAGAAGAGGACCTGGAAGACGCCTGAGCTGGATGTACCTCCTTGGATGCTGGCTTAGACAGCTCGCCAGCCCCTGATGCAGCCAATCTTTCAGGCTGGTTAGCTCCCAGCCTACTCCCAGGACCCTCCCCTGCCCCACCAGTTTGCTGCAGCTGCCCGGTAGACCTGGCGCTCAAATCATGAGACTTCTTTTCTCCTATGCACCAGCTTTGCACAGCGGTCATTTTTCTCTCAAAATGTTAGCAGTTCCACAGATGTGTACATTAGGATAAAGCATTCTGTAAAGAAGACAAACAAAAACAGGCACTGAACCCAGCTCCTTAATACCACCTGGAAAAGCATTTGCATTGTTTTCAGTAAATATGAAGTACTACTAAAAAAAGAAAACCAGTTCTTTCATATACGTTTTCACCTTTCACCTACAAGGGAGCTATTTTTACTTTCATTTCACATGGAGAGACTGAGCATCACAGAGGTTAGCTGATTTGGTTAACCTCACACAATTAAGAGCAGCAGAGCCAGGGCCAGAGTAATCATCCAGTGTTTGTATCCTTGACAAATGCTGCCCCTGGGACCCCTGGCCCTCGAGGCCGTAAAGGTTGGGGCCCTTTGCTCCTGGAGTGTCCCAAAGTGACAGCGTAAGGCTGGTTCCGATTGATGTGACATGCATGCTAGACCTCCCTGTTTTCTTCCCTTTACCCTCCTTCATCCTGTTCCTAAGGCTGATCCTACTGTTCACTCTTTTGAGCCTCATGAGCGCTTTTGGGGTTTTCTCTGTAGCTCATCTATGGGGCTTTTTGGTATCATCCATTCACCCACCCACCCACTCACTTGCCTCTTGACCAAGCACCAGTTGAACCATAGGCTACATGTTATGGAAATATGTAAAGAGAAATGTGAGATGTGGTATTGTCCCTAATAAACTGTTAAAGGAAAATTATTCTGATACTTGTTAAAAATGGCAAGGAAGACTTTGTTCAATACTATTGCAATGGGGTCAAGATGATTAGTAGGTGAGAAGATGGAATTCAACTCCAGATACATTGGGGATAAGTGGGGATTTATAGCCAATGGGCAGGGGTGGGAAATGGATGAAAAAGTATTAAGAGGAACTTGGTTAGCTATCAAGGGTAGAGAAGGAGGGGCTTGATTAGATATCAAGGGTTGGGGGATTCTCAATAAACTGCTTAAACAGCAGGATTTGTTGCTAGAACTGGGCTCGACAGACTAAGGGTGAAGCCTCGTCAAGAAGAGGGCTTAAAGGAGCCCGACTAAAGTTTAATGAAGGAGGGAGTCTCTGTGTGAGAGTCAGGACCCAAACACAGGCATAGGACACCGAGTGGTGACAGGAGTGATGTGTCATCCACAGACGTGGCTGGAGCTCAGAGAAGCTCCAGGGGGCAGGTTGGGGCTATTCTAGCTGCTGGCTCCAGGACTGACCTTTGGAGAGTCACACTGGCTTCACCTCATGTTCATTCATTTCTCACTACTCTGTGACATCCACATACTTTTCTTCTAGTACTTTGAAGCTTGAATTTCTAGGATTTGATACTTTCTACCACAAGCAAGGCTAAAAACTACAAAGGCTTTATTTAGACCTTGGATGAGGATTTTATCCTCATGTTTCTCTTCTGCAGTACTGGGACAATACCCATTATGGACTGAATTGTGTTCCCCAGGAATTCATTTGCTGACCTAATCTCTAGTGTGACTGTGTTTGGAGACAGGACCTCTAAGGAGGCAGTTAAGGTTAAGTGAGGTCATAAAGCGGGCACCTAATCTGATACGTCTGGTGTTCCTGTAAGAAGAGGAAGAGATACCAAAGATGTTTCTCTCTGTGTGTGTGCACAGAGGAAAGGCCATGTGAGACCCAGTGACCTGGTGAATGCCTGCAAGGAAGGAAGGGAGGCTTCACCAGAAACTGAATTTTCTGGCACATTGATCTTGGACTTCTTATCTCCAGAACTGTGGGAAAATAAATATCTGTTGTTTAGGCCCTCCAGGGTGTGGTACTCTGTTATGGCAGACTGAACACATTGATTCAACACCTATCTCATGCATTGCTATGAGAACTAAATGTAATGTAAGCTGTGGACCTACCAGCAATTCACACGGATTGGTTAGTTTATTCCCCTCTCCTCCTGTCATGTGATTTGTGGGGTGATAAGGGCTTTTTGCCACCATACACCTTCCTTGTGACCACATGATGGTGTGAAAAATTCACAGAGTAGAATCATTCCTTTGGCTTTAGGCTTTGTTTCCCCCTGTTGCAAGTAACAGAAACCTTGCAAAGTAGTATAAATGAAGAGAGGAATTTTCTGGAAGTATGCTATCATCAGTTAGAGTTCCTGGTTTCAAGCAGCATAAATGAACTCTGGCTGACTTAGGCCAAAACAGAACTGTTGAAAGGATACAGAATGGGGCATAGGATTGTCAGGAAGGACGAAGAAGCAGGTTTGGGGGCTGCCTCATAGCTGGGCAAAAGGGCCAAATATCGCACCACAGAATGGTGTGTGGGTCCGCAGAGCCTTGCTGCTGGGTGCTGGCTGCTGCTGCTTGCTCCCCGACACTGAGCACGGACTGCAGCAGCACTGCTAGACCGGATTCTCCTCTGATCTGCCTTGTGGTCCCTGCAGTCTGGCGTGGTGCTGTCTCCACAGCAGGGCCTGGACCATCCGTCTGATCCACGCTACAAAGAAGGCTGGGAAAGTGAGCACTGCATTTTCAGCATTGAGAGTGGGAGGTGACTCTGCCTCCCACCAAGATTTGTAAGGTGAGGAACTTCCCCAAACAATTAAAAGGAGGTTTAAAATGCCAGATGGCCAAAAAGAATGACAAGTTCCCCCACAGATACAGGAGAAACTTACAGAGCCCCCAAATAGGAAGTGTAGCTTCACTCATAGGAGTGAGAACCAAGAACTGGAAAGCCAGCAACAGGTTGCTGGCAACCCCGTGTCTCTCTGTCTCTGTCTCTCCCCTTCTCCTGTGTTTCCCGGCTCCACTTGCTAAAGGTAAGAGCCAGCTCTGTCCTGCCTGTTGGAAATTAGTTTGTCTCCCATCTTCCAGAAACAACCTCTCAATTCCCCTTTGAGGGCCCCTCCTCTGTCTGTTCTTGGTCTGGGTAGGCTTCATCCTTAGCCCTAGGGTGGGCCATATGAGCAGGCCCCAGCCAATCAGCACACTGTATTCCCTTGGCTGCAGGGCTGAGCATGTGACCTCAGACAGCCAGGGACTGCACCCCCACCTTGTTTTATTGAACCATGATTTATATATAGTAAAGTGCATAAATCTTAAGCATACAGCTCAGTGAATTTTACATGAAATCCATTGCATGCCCCGTGGACACTATCAAGATCGAGCCACAGAACATTTCCAGCAGCCCAGCAGTCTTCTGGGCTCTGCAGTCCTCTGTGATACTCTACCCTAAGACAATCATCATTCTGACTTTTTATTACCATACATAGAAGTTTTACCCTTTTTTGAACTCTATATAAATGGAATAATATAGTATACAACATTTGCTATCTGGCTTTTTTTTGCTCAGCATTATGTCTGTGAGATTCACCCATGTTGTTTTATATAGCATTAATGTTCGCTCTTTTCCACACTTGCATGATAACCCATTATATGATTTATACCACACTTTTGCACATCCATTCTACTGTTAATAGACATTTGGGTTGTTTCTGGCTTGGGGCTGTTAAATAATCCTGCTATGTATACTATTGTGTGTATCTGGGTGGATATAAGCACTCATTTGTGTATATAGCAGGAGTAGAACTTCTGGGTCATAGAAAAAAGTACAAAACTTTAATAGATACTGCCAAATTGTCTTCCTAAGTGATTGTACCACATCTGTTGACAATACATGAGACTTACAGTTGTTTTACGTCCTTGCCTATACTTATTATTGTCAGTCTCTTTAATTTTAGCCATTTTGATCGGGTATCATGGTATCAAATTGTGGTTTTAATCTGTATTTCCCTGATGACTGACAGTGCTGAATACTTTTTTAAAAATATGCTTATTGGCTGTTTGGATATCCTGTTTTGTCAAGGGGCTGTTCCAGCTTTTTCCCATTTCTAGAAAACATTGGGCTGTTGGTCTTTTTCCTATTGACATGCAGATAGTTTTTATTCTGCATATGAGTCCTTTGTTAGATACATATACTGCAAGTATATTCTCTTAGCCTATCATTTGCCTTTTTATTAATGATGTGTTTTTAGGAATGTAAGTTCAGATTATTAATCTTTTCTATGATTAATGCTTTTAACTTATTCTGTTTAGGAGATCTTTGCTCACTCTGAGATCATGAACAAGTTAATGACTTTTGAGGGAGGTAGAAGTAAATGGTTCCCTGTTTTTGTTGCGTTTGAGGGTGTGGGGAGGTGAAGCTGAGCTAGAAATGAAGCCAGAAAGCAGAAAGATTGCTTTGAGGTGGGGCGATGTCACAGCAAGGTGAGTCTGAGTTTCCCAGGAACTGTCCACTGTGGTTGTGGCTAAAATCAGATGCAGCCAAGAGGCTGGTGTGGGGCCATAGACTTTTGGAAAGAGTCATTTAACTATTCTTTGATCAACTATTTACTGAGCACTTGCTCTGCAAGGTGACACACTCATGGAATTTATATTCTAGAGGATTTTGGAAATTATTTAAAGCACATTCTTATATTCCAGGTTAGGAAACTAAGGTGAGGACATGACAAATAATTTGCTTGTCATCACAAAGCTAGGGCAGAACCCCAGCTAAACCAGAACCACAGCTATTATAAAACCCAGCTCTCCTGGACGGAACCTTCCCCCTCCGCCGCCCCTGTTACAAGGGGGCAAAGGGTGACATCCCTCTGCCTTAGGCCGAGGGTAAACCGAGCCTGTCTCAGGTGGGTAGGTGCTTTCTTCTCTGCATTTGGCCCTAGATAAAGTGAGACGCCTGGTCTACAGCAACGGAGGCTTCAGGAAGTCCACACACGTCAAGAGGCCAAGGTGGACCAACGCCAGCAGGGGGAAATCAGAGGGACTTCCCCAAAGTCTTTCCTGTCAAAGAAAGGAGCATGAGAGACCTTTATGAAAGGGGAAAAAACAATACCTCAAGCACCAGTCCAGACTGGTACATGTCCCCTAGTGGGCTGCAATTCCTTGGGTTTTACCGCAGGACCCTGCGTTCCATCCTGCTGTGGTCGGTTCCAGGAAACTGGGTTTTTCGGGTTTTTTCTTCTCTCCAAATTTCGCCTCTGCACACCATTTTGCTGGGAGAGCCGACCAAACAGGAAAATGCCACGAAGCCCTCTGCAGCCACAGCACCCGCGCGGCGACTGAGCACCGGCAGAGGCCGCGGGACGGTGGCCTGGAGCCCAGGGTCGGGAGGAAGGGCTTGGAGAAAGCGCCTGCCGTCGGGGAGCCCAGCGAGGCCGGCGCGCGCGGGCACAAGCCGGCGGGGCCGCGGCGCGGCGACTCGGGCGGGCGGCGAGTGGCGGCTGCGCGCGGCCGGCTCCAGCGCTGGGCGCCGAGGCGTGGCGGTCCCGGCCGCCAGACACGCTGCGGCGCGGGCGCGGGCGCGGGCAGGGCTCCTCGGAGCAGGCGGCCGCGGCAGCGCAGCTGTCCCCTCGCTGCGGGGGCTGTCTGGGCTCTGCGCCCAGGCCCAGGGAGATGCGCGCCCAGCCGGGTTCTTGTGTCCGCGCGGGCGCCGGGTCCGCAGCCTGCAGGGACGGAACGTAGTTCCCGGAGACGTCAGGGTGCCCCCTAGAGTGGGGGCTCAGCTTCGGATAGTAAGGGGGCGGCCAGGGAAGGGAACCCTCCGGCTCAGGTGTGGCGGTGTCCGGGGTCCTGGCGCAGGCTTCCCGGAAGCAGGGCCGGGGCTCTCACAGGTGCTCCAGAGTGCAGGGTCGTCTGGCTCCTGGACACCAGGAGAACGGACTGAAACCGAGATTTAATCCACTTTGGTACCCGTGGACTATAGTCGACAGCCACAGATGAACGCGCACAGCAACTTTAGCCGACAGCCGTGATAGGACTTTTCTAATTTTTCCTTTATCAAAATAAAATTGTGAACATTTAAAAATAAGGTAATGAAAACATATGTATATGTTACCTTTTCTGATTTACATTACAAGTAAAGCTGCCTGTAAAGTAAAACAAGCTTTCAGTGCTTTAAAGCGTACCTCATCACACAAGAGCAAAACGTATTCCTGGTCAATGCACAGCAGGAACTATCGTGTGGACTGTGAGTGCCGCCTGTGGGCAAGGTTTTGCGTGGCCTGTGAGCGCTGTAAAGAAGTGGTTAAAGCTGCACACACATGGCTTCAAGCAAGTCATAGGCCAAGGTTCACCGCAAGGAGCACTAGGGTCTTCTTATTGGCAGCAGGTGGGAGATGATGGACATTTGGGTGATAACCTGGACTATGACCCCATGAGCCCTCTTCTGATCTGCTCTTTTTTTAATTTCAGCATATCATGGGGGTACAAATGTTTTGGTTACATATATTGCCCTTGCCCTGCCAAGGTCAGAGCTTCAAGCATGTCCATCCACCAGATGGTGCCTACTGCACCCATTAGGTATTTATACACCCATCCCCTTTCTCTCTACCCCCTTTACGACACCCGATGAATGTTACTACTATATGTGGACATAAGTGTTGATCAGTTAATACCAATTTGCTGGTGAGTACATGTGGTGCTGGTTTTTCCATTCTTGTGATACTTCACTTAGTAGAATGGGCTCCAGCTCTATCCAGGATAATACAAGAGGTGCTAGATCACCAGTGTTTATTGTGGCTGAATAGTACTCCATGGTATACATATACCACATTGTATTAATCCAGTCATGTATTGATGGGCACTTGGGTTGTTTTCATATCTTTGCAATTAAGAGCTGTACGGCTATAAACATTTTAGCAGATATCTTTTTTATAGAATGTCTTTTTTTCTTTGGGTAGATGCTCAGTAATGAGATTGCTGGATCAAATAGTAGTTCTACTTGTAGCTCTTTGAGGTATCTCCATATTACTTTCTACAGAGGTTGTACTAGTTTGCAGTCCCACCAGCAGTGTATGCGTGTTCCTATCTTTCTGCATCCATGCCAACATTTATTAGTTTTGGACGTTTTGGTAAAAGCCATTCTCACTGGAGTCAAGTGATATCTCATTGTGGTTTTGATTTGCATTTCCCTGGTCATTAGAGATGTTGAGCATTTTTCATATGTTTTTTAGCCATTAGTCTGTCTTCTTTTCAAAAGTTTCTGTTCATGTTGTTTGCCCACTTTTTAATAGGGTTGTTTGATATTTTTCTTGCTGATTTTCCGAGTTCTATATACATTCTAGCTATACTGCAAGGCTTTAGTAACTAAAACAGCATGATATTGGCACAAGAACAGAGACATAGACCAATGGAACAGAACTGAGAACCCAGATATAAAACCATTCTCATATAGCCATCTAATCTTTCACAAAGCAGACAAAAACATACACTGGGGAAAAGAAACTTTATTCAATAAATGGTGCTGGGAAAACTGGATAGCCACATGTAGAAGACTGAAACAGGATCCGTATCCCTCCCCTTTCACAAAAATCAACTCATGGTGGATAAGAGACTTAAATCTAAGGCATGAAACTATACGAATTATAGAAGAAAATGTTGGAAAATCTCTTCTAGACATTGGCCTGGGCAAAGAATTTATGAAGAAGACCCCAAAGGCAATCACAGCAACAACAAAAATAAATAAATGGGACCTGACCAAATGAAAAAGCCTCTGTACAGCCAAGGAAACTATCACGTGAGCAGACAGACAACCTACAGAATGGGAGAAAATATTCGCACGCTACACATGCGATAAAGGGCAGGTAACTAGAATTCTAATCTGCTCTTTCCCCATGCCTCACACCACACCATTCATAAGACCTGGGCCACATGGGCTCACTTAGACATGCCCCTAACTGTTCAAGCGTCACTGGGGGCATTATACTGACCAACTGTATATGATAATAAACAACTTTTGACTGTTTCCTCCCATTATTAAAGGGAGACAGTAGTAAGTGGTAGTAAAATTGGATCTTTATACCCACTTACCATTTTTGCATGAGAAGACGATGTGGAGAGCTGACGAGTGTGTGTGTGTGTGTGTGTGTGTGTGTGTGTGTGTATGTGTTTTACTGTTCCAATGACCTTCTTTCTTGAATGCCTGTTGAGCTACAAATTTGGAGCATAATTGTAGGTTAGCTTGATGGTTCACTGTTGATTTGTAGGTGTCAGATATGTAGTTGTGACAAAATTCTTGTCATCTTGTATTTATGGTGGATTGTGGATTTTTTTTTAAGACCAAAGACTTTTTTCCCCATTTAAATTTATGGTTTTTTTTGAAGTATAATATGCATACAGAAAACAGCAAAAATCGTAAGTGTGTACCCCTCAAGGGTATACACCTGCATAAAGAGTACACACCCATGTCCCCAGCACCTAGATCAGGAGACAGATAATACTAGAACTGCAGATGTTCTTCAGAGCTATCCTCCCACTGGGGTAACCAGTGTCCTCACTCCTCACACTATAGGTTAGTTTTGTGTGTGGGAGTCATATTTTTATGCCAGAAAAAATACTTGATTTAAAAAAGATTACAAATCACTGAAAGCAAATGTCTTTCAGGGTATACACAGTAGTTCTGCTTTAAATTCTGTAGTCTCTGGCCTTACTGCAAAAAGTTTGAAGATTTTCCATTTAATTTTGCTTTCTTATTTTGAAATAATTTCAAACTTAAGGAAAACTTACAAGAGTAGTATAATAACTTTTTTCCCTGAATTGTTTGAGAGGAAGTTGACGGCATTATGTTGCATGCCTTTCATCTCCCAATATTTTAGTATGTAATTTCTGCACACAAGAACATTCTTCTACATAAGAATTCTACATAAGAATAATCCATTGAAATCAGGAAAGTAGCATTGATACATTATGAACATCTAATATGCAGACACCATTCAAGTTTCACCTACTGTCCCCATAAATCTGTTTATTTCAGAAGTCCAGGAGCAAGTGTTGCATTTTGTCCTATCTCTTTAGTCTTCCTCACAGTGGGAGAGTTTCTCAGTCTTTCCTTGATTTTCATGACCTTGACACTTCAAACAATTACAGTTGTTTTGTGAAATGTTCCTCAATTTGAGTTTGTTTGGTGATTTCTCAGAATTAGATTTAGGTAATGCTTTTTGTTTTTGGCAGCAATAGCACAGAAGTGATGCTTATGGTCTTCCCAGTGCACCCTATAGGTGGTGCCCAATTTCAATTTGTTTTATTAATGGAGATGTTCACTTTGATCACTTAATTAAGAGTTATCTGTCGGTCTTCTTTATTTATTCTTTTTCCCTTTATGATTAGTAAGTATTTTGTGGGAGGTACTTTAAAACCGTTTAAATATCCCATTCTGCATCGAACATTCAGCCGTTAGTTTTAGCATCTATCTACGTTTCCTGTCTGAATCAATATTATTATAATGCTTGTCAGACAATGATTTTAATTATAATTTAATTACTCATTCAACATTTATTGGTTTGCATTGTTCTGTAAGGAAAAGTTTCTCTTTTCCTTAATCAATTAATTAACTAACTCTTTCATTTATATTAGTCTGAACTCATGGAAGTCTATTTTATTCATTGACTTCTAATCTGTTTTCATCAAATTGTCCCCAACTTGGCTAGGGTCCCTATCTTCTTTGTACACTTCCTTACCCTCTGGAAAAAGATATTTGAAGCTCATCTTGTAATTTTCCTGCCATTTTTCTTGAGAGCCCTGGTCATTTTTAGTGGAGAATGGTATTTAGAAATTATCTTAGTCTATTTGGGCTGCTATAACAAATGCCATATACTGGTTGCCCTAGAAACAACAGAAATTTATTTCTCACAGATCTGGAGTCTGGGAAGTCTAAGACGAGGATGCCAGCATGATCGGGTTCTGATGAGGGTGTGCCTCCAAGTTGTAGACGGCGGACCTCCTGCTGTGCATTCACATGGTAGGAGAGGCAGGGCAGCTCTCTGGTACTCTTTTGTAAGGGCACTCATCCCGTACATGGAGCTCTGCCCTCCACCTCCTAATACCGTCGCTTTGGGGGTTAGAATTTTAACATAAGAATTTTGTTGTGTTAAACAAGCATTCAGACCATAGCAGAAATCAAACTGCGGACGTAGGTGTGTTTATTGTGATTGGGATGTCACTGCTCCCAGACCCTCTCAATGTATAGAGCTAGGCACCACACACACACACACACACACACACACGCACACCCCTTAACATCTGTATTTATTTTTATATCTATCTATGTATCTATCATCTATCTATCGTCCATTTATCTGCACTGAAAAGCATGAGTTCATACTGACATTGATAATTTTAGTCCAATAGCACAGGGTCATTCTAGTTTTCTCTTTCTAGATTTGTAACTCCTTTTTCTGACTGTGGAAGCTGGCTCCCTTGATCCACCCTACTCAGGCTCTGACACCCCACGCCAGGCTGTTTCACCTGCTCCCTCTCCTCCCCCACACCCCCTCACCCCACACAGGCTCTGTAATGGCCACCACCACCACCCTTGCTCCCCTGCCCAGACGTCTGCCTTGGCCCACTCAAGCTTCCAACAGCCCGCTCTGGGCAGGATGTCCTGCTGCTGCTGTAATGTCTGCCTTGCCATTGCTGCCATCCGCTCCAAACCGCAGCTAGATCGCCTCCTCGCCCTGCTCAGAACCAGATACCCCTCAACAGGCTGCGGTCACCACCCCTCTTCACTCCACGGCCACAGGCTCCCCTTTGGAGCTCTCCATAATTACCCCTCAGGACTCCCACACCTCGAATTCTACCCCTATCCCTACCTACCTTGCTCAGCTCACTTGAATAACTTTTGGACTGATTCATTCAGGACAGGAGGGAGGAGGCAGGAAGACAGAGACTGTCCCAGGGGCCCAGGATACTTCTAGGGGCCCATAACAATATTTGAATATTAATTTATTTTAAATTCAGAAGAAATAATGAATGCAATAATAAAGGCTATAACAATGAATCCAGTCTGAATTATGTTTATCCTTATGCCAAGGTAAAATAAAAATTTTATTTTTGTTAATAGAGGAAGGGGCCCATGAAAGTTATAATGCAGCTCTGCTGTGTCTTAATTAGCTCTGTAGACCAGATTCCTTGTCAAGTTCTTGGAACATAGTAGGTACTCAGTGCTGTTTGTGAAGTTAGTGAGTAAGTAAGTGGCCAGACATTGGGGCTTCTATCTCTTGTTTCTCCCATGGCAGACAAGAATAGAGCAATGTAAATAACAATTGTTGATGGCCTGTTTACTTGAATGAGCAATTTTCTTCCTTAGTGGTTCAGAGCTATTCATATATTTATTTATACATTCATTCAAACATTTATTGAGTGCCTACTATATGCCAAGGCCCTGCTTCCGTTGAGTGTGTTAGTATGAGACTATGAAATGTCTACCTCCGTTTTAGGAGAGCGGGGTGTGCCTATAAGAATGTAGCCTTGAACTAACTGGCCAGTGTGGGAACCGACATGGCTCCACCCTCCTCCTCAGAGCACAAGGCCCGTGGGTGAGAAATGTGTCCAGATCACACTCTAGATCCAGTGACACACACCCACACGCCACGCAGCCTTTTCTGTGCTGTCGAGATTAGCTCCGTCTTTTCTTGGTATGAATCATGGTCAAAAATGCCCACATCATCATAACCAGTTTAGTTCCTAATTCTGCCAATCGCTTTTTAAACAATAATAAAATAAAATCCAGTGCTTGTGCCAAAAACTTGGATTTATTGATGAGGGACAACGTGAAATGGATGAGATGTTTGGGGCCATAATGGTTTGCCATCTGCTATTTTTATGTTATCATTGAAACTTGGGAACTTCATTGTTATAATCTCATTAATTTAAATGAGTCATACATAATTCAGACAGTGGATAAAGCTAAATTTACCTTGTCACTGACTATGAAAAGGCACCTGGCAAACACATTAATAACATATACGTGATTGTATCAGGCATGTTTAATATATAACACTTAACATCACACTTTCAAGTGCCCGCAAGTATTTTGGCATCGTAGCTTCCATTTGGATCCTTACTATGTTCCAGCTCAGGGATTGGCAAACTGAGGCCAGAGGGCCAAATCCACCTAGCTGCCTGCTTTTATGGCTTGTGAACTGAGCATGGTTTTTACATTTTTAAGTGGTTGAAAATAAAAAGTTGAATATGTTGTAACGTGAAAATTGTATGCATTCAAGTTTCAGTGTCTGTAAATAAGGTTTTACTAGACCCTGCCGCACCCATTTTATGCATTATCTGTGGCTGCTTTTGTCTCTGAAGGCAGAGTCGAGTGCTTGCAATAGAAACTGCATGTCCCACAAAGCCAAAAATATTTACTCTCTGGCCTTTACTGAAAGGCTTGCTGTCCCCTATTCTAGGTACTTGGGGTATCTCAGTGAGCAAAACAGACAGAAATCACCACCCTCAGGAAACTTACAGTTAGTAAACAATAAACATAAGTAAATTATAGTATGTGGGAATATGATAAATGTGATGAAAAAATTTAGAGCAGGGTAAAGTGGATGGGGTGTTTGGGGTAGGAGGAGGATGTTATAGTTTAAAAGAGGGCAGTCAGGGTCACCCTCATTGAAAAAGTGATATTTGAGCAAAGACTTGAAGGAGGTGAGGGAGCGAGCATGTGAGTATTTGGGGAAAAGCACTCCAGGGCAAGGGATAATGATAACTCCTTATAGGGCTGTTGTGTGGAATAAATTACTTAATAGATTCAACTAAGAATAGTACGTAGCACATGGTAAGTTCTTGAAAAATAGCTATTTGTTTTAGTACCAGCTGGCTGTAGGTGCTAGTTCCCTCTCTGCGGTGGGCTGCTGCTCTGAGACACTCCCTGTGGGGAAGGATTAGCTCTCAGGGACAGAGCTGGGGCTTAGCTCTTAGGGACAGAGCTGTTCCTAGAATCGTGGTCCCAGGAGACAGACTGTCTGTGGTCTGCAAAGCTATCAATACCAAATAGAGATCCGAGAGTTTGTCACCATGTGCAAGGCAAAGGGACTTGCCCCAACATCACACAGCAAGTCAGCATTGGCCCTTCAACAGGCACAGGGGCTCTTGCTTCCAAACTTAATGCTCTGTTATCCTTGACTGAGTTCCACGCTCTGCAAGGAGTCTGTCCTTATACATCTTATTTCCTTTGTGCAGGGACCATGTCTTATTTGTTTGTGTTTCCCGTTTTAGAATCAGGCACGAACAAACAAACACAAAACCCAAACTGTTGAAAGAATACTCAATATTCTAACTTGTTTGGCGATACCATTTCAAATCTCACATGCTTTGTGTCTGTCAGAAAATGTCAATGTGGAATTGATTGTCCTCTGCTCCCTGTGCTTATAGAAAGCACCGGGAGATAAATTGTCCTGCAAACTAGGGAGCTCCTAGAAAAGAACTGAGTTGCATTTTCAAACTTTATGTTGCAAAGCTCCCGGGGTATAAGAATGCATTCATGAGTTTGGGGCCCTGACGGTCTCTGCTGGCTAGCAGTAGTGTCGGGCCGTTAGACAAGAGATGAGATTTGTACCACTTTCCCAATTGGCTTAATACATTGATCTGACTGACAAAAGTGGGATGGATACACATTGACATGAAGCACAGCCCATTACAAAGCTAGGTCAAGTATTGAAATAAAGGGCACTTTTAAATCTTAAAACATAACCTCAGGTTGGGTTTTGGTTGTGGCTGGGTGTATACATAGCTGGGCTGTGACAGGAACAGTGTGGAGTCCCAGAACCTCTGCTCTGGTTCAGGCTGGCTGAGATTTGAATAATTTTTTGCAAAGTACAGAACGCCAACTAATAGTAGGAAAAGTGTCTTCTCCAGGGTCCTGTGGCAAATTGGCCTATACTAAGTAGGAGTATTAATTATTTTCACCTCTCAGGATTGCATATGTGGTATGTCTTTGGCCGAGTATGGGAAGAGTGACTTAAGAATCCATCTTTGACTTTAGGTAAAAGAATTGATGAACTTTATCTGCCCCACTCTCGGCTCCCAAAATAAAGTTTCTGAGCACAGAAAATGAAGCTTAGAATTTGAGATACATGTTTAAAAACCTCCCTGTAAAGAAGCCATGGATTTTGAAGACAACATTAACAATGCAAGTGCAAAGGAACAATGAGAAAATGATAGAGAACTCTAACTAGCACAAGTTTTACATTGGCCACATAACAAGGCAAAAATAAGGATGATCTAATCAGGTCTAACATACAGTTGACCACAAAATAGGACATTATTAACACATTTGACAAATGGATTTATTATCAATGATGAATCTTGCCCAATATATAGTTGTATTAGTTTGGGTTCTCCAGAGATATGGAACCAATAAGATGTGTGTGTGTGTGTGTATGTATTATGAGGAATTGGCTCATGTGATTATGGAGGCTGAGAAATTTCATGATCTGCTGTCTGCTAGCTGGAAACATGGCGACACAGCAAAGCCACGGGTGGTAGTTTAATCTGAGTCCTAATGCCTGAAAACCAGGGGAGACAATGGCTGTGAGTCTCAGAACAAGGGCTAGAGAAAACAGATGCTCCAGCTCAAGCAGTCAGGCAGAAGAGGCAAATTCTCCCTTTTCTACCTTTCATTTCATTCCTACTCTCGACAGATTAGATGATGCCCATTCATCGGGAGGACAATCTTTACTTAGTCCACAGATTCAAATGCTAATCTCATCTGTAAACATCCTCATAGACACACCCAGAAATAATGTTTAGCCAAATATCTCGGCTTCCTGTGGTCCAGTCAAACTGACACATAAAATTAACCATCACGAGCCAACCCCTTGCCAACTTGGTACCCCTATGGGTCTCCTGAAATGATACTTGACCTTCAAATAAAGACAATAACAACATCATAATTTCACCTGATGTGATTTCACTATCCTGTGTACAATAAAAAATGCACTAACCCCTTTCCTAGAAGAGGAGTTAAAGTCCTTGAGTGATGTTTACTCTTCTCCTTGATGTCTTGTAACTTAAATACTATGAGATAAAATTGACAATACTTAAATATCATGATAAAAAGTCAATACATTTTATGTTATGTGATAAGGCAGTAAGAGAAGAGAGAAAGCAAAGATACACACATGCATATACACAAATGCATTCATAACAAAATAAGGAGGAAATAATCATGACAATTAGAGTCCTTGTTTTTGTTTCTTCTTTAATTTTTAATATTTTTTACCTGAAACTTAGATAAAATTTTCCTTGTTTTCTTTTTTAAAATTTCAGAATATTTCGGGGGTACAAATGTTTTGGTTACACGTATTGCTGCTTTTGTACAGTTTGAGTCAATGTTATAAGTGTGCCCACACCCAGATAGTGTGCACTGTACCCGTTAGGTGTGAATTTACCCAACTTCTCCTCCCCCCTCCCACCTGCTTGATTTCCTTTGAGTTTTACTTCCATAGGTGTATGTAAATATTGATAAATTAGTTCCAGTGTAAGAGTGAGTACATGTGGTATTTGTTTTTCCATTCTTGTGATACTTCACTTGGAAGAATTAGAACCCTTGGCTTTTGGAACTAGTCATGTGGTCAAAGCTGACATTCATAACTACCTTCTTCCACTACTCATTCATATTGCCTTTCCCTTCAGCAAGCTCCTCAGCTGGCCATGGGTCTTTTCCTGATGAAATGTCCCAAATGTCCCTTCATTACTGAGAGGTCTGAGCCACTAGTAGTTCTGCATAGATTGTGTTATAATTTTCCATTGACCTCAACCACAGAGTGTATTAATAATAAGAGGGGCCCTGTTTTAATAGTAGAAGAGGATCTGTTTCTCCTTACCATCGCTGTAAGTAGTAGTTCAATTTCCCTTGGTAGTAAGGATCAGCTACCCCAGTCAGCAAAGGAGCTCCCTGTTTTGTCTGTTGGTTCAGAGGCACGAGGAACCCGAAGTGGCCAGGTGGCAGTCTTAACTTCTAATTCAATGGAATCATTGTTGTGTCTCCTGGTGGAAGCTCTCCTCCCTCTGGAATTAAGACCATCAGACCAGCAGAATATAAAGAGGCCAGAAAATGAATACAAAATTTTGCTAGTGGGTCACTGGGAGTCATAGTAAGTGGTGCCATTCCTATTCTCATTCTTGGATCCCTGGATCTGTGAATTCTGGCTATGGGAGAAATAGCACCATTTATTGGGTGAGAATTCAGAGCATGTTCAGTCTTCCAGGGAACCTTGGCCAGCGCTGCATATACTGCCACCTAGCTGGTGTTGTAACTGAGTCTTCACAAGGCCATTCTAACATTCCATCAAAGCAGCTACTTCAGCGTGGTGAGGTACAAGGTAAGACCAGTGAATTCCATGAGCACGGGCCTATTGCCACACTTCATTTTCTGGGAAGTAAGTTTCTTGATTGGAAGCAATCCTGTGTGAGATACCATGAAGGTGGGTAAGGTATCCTGTAAGTTTATGGATGGTAGTTCTGGCGGAAGTATCGCGTGTGGGGAAGACAAATCCATACCCGGAGAAGGCGTCTATTCCAGCAGGAAAGGACACTGCCCCTTCCTTGGGAAAGCCACCCAGTGGGTCAGTCTGCCGCCAGATAGCAGTCTGGTCACCCTGGGGAACGGTGCCATGCTGGTGCTGCTGGCATGCAGGGCACTCAGTGAAAGCTGTAGCCAGGTTGATGTAGGTGAGTGGAGGTCCATGCTACTGAACCCATGCATAACTTGCATCCCCGCCACCAAAGTCATTCTGTTCATGAGCCTTGTGTGCAATGACAGGGGCGGCTGGGGAAAGAGGCTGACTGGTATCCACATAACAGGTCATCTTATCCATTCCATTATTAAAATCCAGCTCTGCTGTGCTAGCCCTTTAGTGGACATTCACATGGGACATGATATCTTCATGTTTTTATTTATACAGACAGGTCTATCCATATACCTCTTCGTCACATTTCCTTGTCACTACTTTTCTAATGTTTCTTCAAGTCACTGACCATCCAGCCAAACCACTGGTCACAGCTCATCAATTAGTGTATAATTGTGTGTCTGACCATTCCTCCTCCCAAGCAAAGTGAACTGCCAGTTGCATTGCTCAAAGTTCTGTCCACTGAGAGGATTTTCCTTCACCACTATGCTTCCTGGATGTCCCAAAAAGGGGATGTATAGCTGCAGCTGTCCACTTTTGGCATATTGCGTAGAACCATCTGTAAACCAGGTCCAGGTCGTCTCTTCCTCTGTCACCTGATTGTTGGGAACTCTCCATGAGGGCATAGGTGCAGGCTGGCAGAGGGCAGTGGAGCAGGAGTGAGGGCCATATGCATTCGGCCACTTGTTGATGTAAGTTATTGTGCCTCAGGGCCTGCTCAGGCCCAATCACATATCACCACTTCCATCTGATGATGGGATGCTGCTGTGCACAGTCTGCTGAATGGCTTGGTGGGTCAGACAACACCCACTTCATGATGCTCAGGCTATGTGGTGATTTGGTTTCCCCTGGTTAAGCATTCAGTCTTGACTAAGGCTCAGTAGCAGGCCAATCTTTGTTTCTCAAGAGGAGAGAAGTTGTCTGTGCAGGATTGTAGGGCTTTGCTCCAAAATCTGAAGGGTTAATGGGTCCAGAGTAACACACCCAAATGGGGTACATGTTGCCTCCAGAATCCAAAGAGGCTCACTTGGCATGGCGCCTCCTTTTTGGTTGTGTGAGGGGCCAAATGCAACCATTTATCTTTCACCTTAGGATATTGCAACTTTCCATACCCCACTGTACCCCTAGATATATCACTGAGGTGGAAGACCCTTGGATTTTTGTTATATTTATTTTTCATCCTCTAACACCTAAATATCACTAATAAGTCTAGAGCAAAAGCTACTTCTCGCTCACTAGGTTCAATCAGCGTACTGTCATCAGAATAACGGATCACTATGCTATCTTTCAGAAAGGAAGGTGATCATGATCCCTGAGAACTAAACTGTGACATAGGACTAGGGAGTGGCTGTACCCCCGAGGTTGGAAAATGAAGTGGTTTTGCTGGCCTTGCCACCAGAAAGCAAACTGCTTCTGCTGGGCCTTATGAACAGCTATGGAGAATAAGACATTTGCCAGATCAAGAGCAGCATAGCAGGTACCAGGGGATGTGTTAATTTGCTCAAGTAATGAAACCACATCTTGTATAGCAGCTATAATAGTAGTCACCACCTGTTAAGGTTATGAAATCTATGTCATTCCCTGAGATTCGTCTGTCTTTGCAGAGGCCAAATAGGTGAGCTGAATGGGGATTTGGTGGGAATCACCACCCCTGCATCCTTCAAGGCCTTAATGGCGGCACTGATCTCTGCAGTCATCCAGGAATGTGGCATTGCTTTGGTTTACTATTTTCCTAGGTGGAAGCAGTTCTAGTGGCTTCCACTTGGCCCTTCCCACCACACTAGCCCTTACTCCACAGTCAGTGAGCCAATGTATAGGTTCTGCCAGCTTCTGGGGTTTATCTATTTCGGTTACTGAGGAAACAACCACAGGATGGGTTCAGCGACTCACTGGGCCCACAGTGAGATGAACCTGAGCTAATCTCCACTGATCATCTGACTTTTATAACCCCCAATTCTGACTGGAGGACCACAGTGACATTTTGGGTCTCTGGAATTAGTGTCAGTTCAGAGCCAGTGTTCAGTAGCTCTGGAGAGGTCTGGTTGTTTCCTTTCCCCCAATGCATAATTACTCTGCTAAAAGGCCACAGATCCCTTTGGAGAAGGCTGGGAGAAATATTAATATAAATTTTAAGTGGTGAATTAGATCATTCCTCAAGGGGACCTGACCTTCACTTCATTCAAAGAGCTTTGGGTCTGTGAACTATTATAATTATATCTCAAGTCTGGAAATTGATCGAGGGGCTTTAATTCTTTATTTTTATGATACAGGGTAGACTTTGTTCACTTGACCTAGAACTTTTCTGCTTATCGAGATTAAGTAAGAATTTAGTAGGTTTCCTACCTATTTTACTTCTAGGAACACCATGATCAACTAGCCCCTGCCATAAGTCTGCGCAAGTCAGACTATGCTGACTACTGCTTTAACTCTCCATTATGGTGGCCAAACCCACCTTGCCTTTGGCTGTTAAGTGCTGCTGGTTGGCCCCTGCACTCCAGGATCCAATTACTCACACAGCGTTTAGGTTTCCCAATTCAGTGGCTGTAGTTCCCACTGTGAGGTCTGGCCCACAGAGAAGAGCAATCACAAAGAGCTCTTCAAGGATGCTTGGGCTCCTCTCATATGTCTATTTCTCACAGCGGTGGTGAAAGGTGGATCCTCCCAGAGTGGGTGAGCAGCCCTTAAATGACAAGTCTACTCTAACGTTACCCTCTCTCTAAGCCTTTGAATCCCTTCCTCTACATTAAACCAAAGCAGTTGGGGCATTTCCAGTTCACTTGCTTTGGGCCACCTTTTGGTTCATATTTCTTTCAGCCAACCAAACAAACAGTAGAGTCCTTTCTAACTCCCCAAGCTCAACATTAAATGCAGAATTTCTGCTTAGTTAGCCCATATTAATAAATTTGGCTTGATTCAACTTTGTATTCCTTTCACCATTTCCCTAAACTTTAAATATGCATTCCCACATATGTTCCCTGGATTTCTGTCTGTATAAATTAGAAAACTCAAGTAGTTGTTTTGGAGTGCAGTGTGCTTCCTCCTGGGTCATGCTTTGTACCTCACTTTTAGTGGCCTGCTGGGATGAGTCTAGTCATAGGTCTAGAAAGAAAGAGGGGTTATGAGGGTGGGTCTTGAGAGGAATTAGCATTGTCTTGCAAGGCAATTTCTCAGAGTGGTGGCATTACAGTTTCCCAGTGTTACAGTTCCCAGGAAATGCAGTGTTAATCCCCTTGGATGGGGTGGGAAAGCTGCAACCACACAGGGTTGGCAGGCCACTTGTACTGGGGGTGGGAAGGCTGCTTTTGCTGGGGCAGGGGGAGCCTCTTCTACTGACAAAGGAAACTCATGAGAATTTAGGAGCTCAATGTCCCCAGCATCATCAAGGTTTTCTGACACGTCCCCATCCTAATTTACAGGATTCTATTTTATCCCAGTCAATGCTTTCCATTTAACAGTAGACACCCTATGAGCCTAGAGGTTCAACTTGTGCTGTAATTTGGCCAGTTGCAAGATGAGATTCTATATTTGAATTTCAGCAATCTCAGCTCTTCAGCCATAGGAGATGATCCTCTACTTCCAGGCACACTTCAGGTGCTTGAGCAGTGCTTGAGCTGGGGGTTTGAATCCTAGAGCTCACCCTTTTCTTACACCATTTTGTCCAGCAATGTTAGGAGTAATCAGCCAAACTTATTATTAATATATTCACTAGTTTTCCAAAAATTTTCAAAAGTATTATATGCACAGTCTCCCAGCTCCTTGCTTCTTATAGGTGGTTGATTAGGAGTATCCAATGCAGATCTTTTATGTATCTCTATTGCCAGATTATGCCATGGACTATCAGTGCTTTCTTTACTACTGGAAATAATCATTAGCATCTTTAAATCTAATCAGGTTAAAGAGCTAATTTCAGAAATTCCAGAATCAATTCAGAAAATTCATCCTTAGCATTCTGTTTCCTTATAACTAATCTCAGTACCATAATCTGCATTAGTGTCAGGGTTTTCCAGAGAAAGTGACTATACCTCTCTCTATATCTATCATCTATCTATCTAACTATAAAGAGATTGATAAAAATTTGGCTCACATCACTGTGCATCCCATGATCCGCTGTCTGCCAGCTGGAGATCTAGGTCATAGGCTGGACATGGCCAAGGGCCTTGACTGGGACCTGTTCAGAGGCCAAGAAAGCCAGTGGTGTAATTCAGTCTGCATCTGAAGACCTGAGAACCAGAGGAGATAATGGTGGAAGTTTGAGACTAAGAGCAGGAGAAAATGGATATTCCAGCTCAGGCAGTCAGGCGGAGGTGATAAATCCTCCCTTCTTCCACCTTTTGTTTTACTCCTGCTCTCAACAGATTGGGTGGTGCTCATCCTCACTGGGGAGGACAATCTGCTTTACTTAGTCCACAGGTTCAAGTGTAATCTCATCTGTAAACGATCTCACAGACACACCCAGAAATACTGTTTAGCTGAATATCAGGGCACCCTGTGATCCAGTCAAGCTGAAAAATAAAATTAGATATCACATAGAGTACCTGGAAATATAACTGAGACTACCAGGAGGCTAGTGTGATTAGCAAGACCTTTGAAAACAGGTGCCCAGAACATGGTACAACAATTTCAGTGATGTTTAAAGCCCTGGAATCCTCAAGTCAGTATTTTACAACATTTCACCAAAGTCACTGATATGTTTTTAGGAGTTGTGTTGAAATTTCTTACTTATAATGTCTGAAGTTTCTTGCCTGTAATATCAAAGGACAAAAAGTTACATATCATGGGGGAATAGCATAGCTTTCTGCTGAAATAATTCAAACAAAAAAATGGCACAAAATTAAGTTAAATTTTTTCTTTGTCAGGAAGTAGTATTGGAAAATATTGCTAAATGTCATGTAAAGAAATGATTATTATAATAAATTACACAGTGTGGAATACTCATTACATAAGTTTGATGAAAGTATAGATGTTTCTCACATGTCTCAGCTAATGGTACATCCTAGATTTTGTGTTAGTATGAGATATGGGAAGAACTATATTTTTATGTGAACGACTAAAGGAAAAATATACAAATATTTTCAATTGTAAATGATTTTCTTAAAATTATCATTCTGTGGGAAAACTGTATACTATAGAGCTTTTCCCTACTTTTTATCTCATTTGGATGAATTCTCAGAAACACTTCTCTTGCCATCTCATCTGTTTTACTATGGAATTTTACGCTGCAGTGCAGAAGAATCTCAGGGGACCAGCTGTGAGCTCTAAGGACCAAATAGTCAGACTTGTGTTTCCTACTAAAGGATTTGAACTTTACATGGATCAGATTTGTAATTTCAGATGCTCATAGTGGGTACATGGGTCAGATTTGCGGTTTGGATGGTTGAGGGTGGCAAAGGGCCTTGAAAGGGGCTAGTTCAGAGGCAAGGAGAGAGTTGGCAGGCAGAGCAGATGGCCAGAGGACAGATGACAGCTCCCTGAGCTAGGGATGTGGCAGATGACCCAGGATGTTGAGAAAATCTCAGGAATGACTCCCAGGTTTCTGGCAGTAAGTTAGGAGGCAAGGATATGTGGAACAGATTTTTGGCAATACATATAGGAGACAGGATGCACTTTCAGCAGAATTTTGGTCTCAGGGATCCCTTTCTATATTTTGCTCCCATGTCTGGGCGTCCTCTTCCACATGGTAGGGGCTTGGTGCCCTCACACACCTCTCTGGCTAGTCATCTCTTCCTTCCCGCTCAAACCCTACACATAGGCCTCCCCAGGCCTTGTTCCCCTGGTATTCCTATCTCTCTCATGTCCTCTTCTTCCCCACCCCATCCCAAACATTCATTCCCTTCAGGCTCTAGGTTAGGAATATAAAATGGCCTGGGGACAGAAAATTCCAAAATTTATGGACTTGTGATTCCATTTCAACTATTGTATTTGGAATAAAATTCCTTTCTTTTTTTAATTTTTAATTTTTTTTTAATTTCAGCATATTATGGGGGTACAAATGTTAAGGTTACATATATTGCCCATGCCCATCCTACCCCCTCAAGTCAGAGCTTCAATCATGACCATCCCCCAAACATTGCATATCTCACTCATTGTATTTGTATATACCCATCCCCTCCTCCCCCCTCCCACCCACCTGACACCTGATAAATGTTTTTGCTATACGTCCACTTAGGTGTTGATCCATTAATACCAATTTGCTGGCGAGTACATGTGGTGCTGGTTTTTTCATTCTTGAGATACTTTACTTAGTAGAATGGGTTCCAGCCCTATCCAGGAAAATACAAGAGGTGCTAGATCACCATTGTTTCCTAAAGTACTCCGTGTTTCCTGAATAGTACTCCATGGTATACATATGCCACATTTTAATTAGTCCACTCATGTATTGATGGGCACTTGGGTTGTTTCCACAGCTTTGCAATTGTGAATTGTGTTGCTATAAACATTCGAGTGCAGGCAACTTTTTCATAAAGTGACTTTTGATCTTTTGGGTAGATGCCCAGTAGTGGAATTGCTGGATCAAATGGTAGATCTACTTGTATCACTTTAAGGTATCTCCATATTGCTTTCCACAGAGGTTGAACTAGTTTGCAGTCCCACCAGCAGTGTAGGAGTGTTCCTATCTCTCCGCATCCATGCCAACATTTATTGTTTGGGGACTTTTTGATAAAGGCCATTCTCACTGGAGATAAGTGATATCTCATTGTGGTTTTGATTTGCATATCCCTGATGATTAGAGATGTTGAGTATTTTTTCATATATTTGTTGGCCATTATTCTGTCTTCTTTTGAGAAGTTTCTGTTCATGTCCTTTGCCCATTTTTTGATAGGGTTGTTTGATTTTTTCTTGCTGATTTTCCTGAGTTCTAAATAGATTCTAGTTATCAGCCCTTTATCAGATGTGTAGCTTGTAAAAATTTTCTCCCATTCTGTGGGTTGTCTGTTTGTTCTCTTGACAGTTTCTTTGGCTGTGCAGAAGTTTTTAAATTTAATCAGGTCCCATTTATTTGTTTTCGTTGCTGCTGTGATTGCCTTTAGGGTCTTCTTTATAAATCTTTGCCTAGGCCAATGTCTAGAAGAGTATTTCCAACGTTTTCCTCTAGAATTCTAATAGTTTCACACCTAACGTTCAAGTCTGTTACCCAGAGAAAGCATTTGACAAAATTCAACACCCTTTTATGATAAGAACGCTCAACAAAATAGGCATAGATGGGGCTTACCTAAAAATGATACATGCCATATATGACAAACCCACAGCCAATATCATACTGAATGGGGAAAAATTGAAAGCATCCCCACTTACAACTGGAACAAGACAGGGTTGCCCACTATCTCCACTTCTATTCAACATAGTGCTGGAAGTCCTGGCTACAGCAATCAGGCAAGAGAGCTGAATTAAGGGCATCCAAATGGGAGCAGAAGAGATCAAACTCTCACTCTTTGCTGATGACAGGATATTATACCTAGAAAGCCCCACGGATTCAACCATGATACTCCTTGAACTGATAAATGAATTTGGTAAAGTCTCAGGATTTAAAATCAATACCCAGAAATCAGAGGCATTCATATATGCCAACAACGATACAAGTGAGAACCAAATCAATGACTCAATTCCCTTCAAAATAGCAACAAAGAAAATAAAGTACTTAGGAATATATTTAACTAATAAGGTAAAAGACCTCTACAGGGAGAACTATGAAACACTGAAGAAAGAAATAGCAGAGGATGTAAACAGGTGGAAGAATATACCATGCTCATGGGTTGGCAGAATCAACATTGGTAAAATGTCTATACTACCCAAAGTGACCTCCAGAGTCAACGCAATCCCTATTAAAATACCATCATCATTTTTCGCAGATATAGAAAAAATAGTTTTACACTTTGTATGGAACCAGAGAAGACCCTGTATAGCAAAATCAATCCTAGGCAATAAAAACAAAATAGGAGGTATCAATTTACCAGACTTCAAACTATACTACAAGGCTATAGTCATTGAAACAGCTTGGGATTGGCACAAGAACTGGGACCTTGACCAGTGGAACAGAACAGAGAACCCAGATATAAAACCACCCTCATATAGCCAACTAATCTTCGACAAAGCAGACAAAAACATACACTGGGGAAAAGAATCCTTATTCAATAAATGGTGTTGGGAAAACTTGATAGCAACATGTAGAAGGCTGAAGCAGGACCCACACCTTTCACCTCTCACAAAAATCAACTCGCGCTGGGTAAAATTCCTTTCTTTAAGCAGTATTAATGGTAATTCATCAGTGCTTTTGTCAGACTTTTATATATAGTTAGTTTAGAATTGTGGATGGTATGGCTATAATTTTTAAATATTATACTAAATATAAGACTTTTCATTGTAACTTTGCTCAACCTCTTTTCTATCTAAATTGCCTGATTTGCAATTATGGATGGGCTTTTCTACTATTGTTTGTCTAAATCTGAGGAAAGTCTAATATATCACCTCCTAAAATGCATTAGTATGAGTTTATTGAGAAAGGTTTTTTTCTCCCCAAAGGACTTACCTAAATATTTTAGCATCATCTCTCAATAAATATGTACTCAATGAGTTGCAATGAATGAATAAATAGATTATTGGGAGTTAAGGTAATAATAACACAAGCAATAGTACGTATTTTACTGTCATTTCCGTGGATGATGCATTATTGCTACACATTCCTACAGAGGAATGGCTCCCAGAAATAGTATGTCTTCTCACTGTGCTGACTCCTCTGGTGCTTTAACACAGAGGATGGGTCCAGAGACCGCAGTGTCAGATACAGTCTCTGTTGCTATGGTAACATGTACAAATGTTGGTTTATGGAAAGGAGACACAATTTGGAGTGTACAGGGCTGAAAGCTAGTCTGTGGAAAGTGCTTCTGGCCATGAGAATGTGGAATTGTGTTATAGCAAAGGGTTTAGTTCTCACTGTATGAGTCAGTCCAGAACTCAGCAATGCCCATTGCTAATGCTATCCAACACGAAGGGAAGCATGATGGAGAAGCAGTCAGAGTGGAGAGCCACAGTGTTACTAACCATTTGTGGTAGCATTATCTTACTTTTCCAAAACTGACAAAGAGATATAATCATGTGTAGCCTTGCCAGGGCCCCTCTCAGGACCTTAGAAGTTGCTGTGTAAAGTGAGGAGCCCAGAATTCAGAAATCCTGAAAATGGAAATTCTCTCATGTGAGGAATATATTTGTAAAGCAGCATATATGATCACACTGCATAATATAGTTTTCAGAGAAAATTGTGTGAAGTCAAATTGATAAAACTTCTTGTGTTTGTAGGACATACATCTTAAGCCATATTACAAATAGGTGTGAAGTTTTATGTTTTATCCACACCAACATATTACGTGGCATCTCAGTGTATTTAATGAATCTTTTCCTGACAAGGTTTGGTGGGTCCATATGAAAGATCATGCAGATCATACCCCAAATGGTTTTTTCATTAGGAGAAAAAGATGCATTTCAACAAAAGTAATGAGCAGCTCTTAGCTTGTTTGATAATTAATGAAGAGGAATTAATTATATGAATACAACTTGAAAATAATTTAAATTTCTTGCTGATTTGACACAAAATACTACCAAACAAAAAATAACCTAAAAGTCAATATGCCACTACTTTGAAGACACTGATGACAAATTAGTTAATGAGTGGTCTTAATGAGCAATCATTGAAGATTACTCAGCCTACAAGAAAACTTGAAATGTTCTGAAATTTTACATTTCACATATGAAACAAACTTGATAGAAATTTCTCTCATATATGACAGTAATCCTCAACATTTTGCATGCAGCATCAATTCATAACGAATTGTGAATCAAAAAGAAACTTTGAAACTATCGATGAAAAAATATATTTTCATCAATTGTACCAGAGGAAAGACTAAATAATGTATTTCTGCTAAAGAAAATGATAGTACAAAATCATTATCCATTTCCAAATGTAGGAAAATAGTATTATAGAAATGTGTTAGTTGATAAGTTATGCTATTTTTCTGGATTATGTGATTCTTTTTGTTAGTTTTCTTGAGTTTATTTTTTGTGATATCTGTTTTTAAAATAAAAATTCCCTCTTATACCTGATTTTATATTCATATTTTTATATTCTTTTTTCTTAACATTGTATAGTTAAAATCCCAACTTGTGTAAGTTTTGGCCCCATAAAACTTGGCTCTAGACTTGCCTGTTTAATGTGGCATGTGAATTCCCTGGAACAGTTGGTGGTATAAAGAGTGATGTGGTCTTCCCATTTTCCTATATTTGTTGTAGGATGGAAGAGAACAAAAAATACGTTATACTGTTTTATTATACCTTAAAGCAATATAATTAGTCGAATTGTAATGGAATACTGATTGGATAGCAACATAAAAGTAACATAGTTTTAACTTCTTTAAGAAGTAACTTTATTGGTTTGGAAAAGTACAAAAGTAACACAACCTATTAAATAATTCAAATAGTACATAGATAATCTAGTAAAAATAAATAAATAAAAGTCCCTTTCTCTCCATCCCAGTTTCTCAGAGGTAACTAACTACTTATTGTTTGGTGTGAGTTCTTGCACACATTTTTTTCTATGTATATACAGATATGTGCATACCTCAACATATATATAGACACATAAATCTATTTAAAATTTATAAATTAAACTTAAAAAGCAAGATGATAAAATACAAGCTTTTTTCTATCTTTTTATTTCTATATGTTATGAACCCCATTGCATATCACTACCTATTCTTCTTAAGAGATGCAAAATATAAATCTAATGTAGCTGAATCCATCCCCTTATATATTGAAATTTAGGACATTTTATTCTTTCCTTATTATAAACAATGCTAAACTAAAATCCATTAAAGTATCTTTATACACATTTGTGAGTGTTTCTGGAAGTCAGATTCCTAAAAATTAAATTTCTGGATCAAAGGCTTTGGGCTTAAAAGTCTGTATTATTACAAATTGCAATTACCAGATTGACATATGTGGTTGTGGCTGAGAGTGTGGCTCCCCAGCATTCTTTAAGCTATTGGTCATATTCATGAAGGGGATGGCTCGGTGATGTGTAGGCAAAGGGCAGAGAGGCAGGGTCCCCACAGTGGAGCTCTGCCTCTTCTCTGTCTGCCATCCTGAGCAATTTTGCTTTTGTCCAGATCTGCTCAGCAGATCAAAAACCCTGCAGTTTCCCAGACCCACCTATCTTAAAAGGCAGTTTAACAACATCTGGTGTTATTCAAGCATGGTTTTAAGGGGGTGTTACCTCCCATTTCCTCCTTCCAAAGAAGTTATCAAATTTATTCCTTATAACCACATTCAGTAAATCTTCTGAGATGAGTTCTATACACATGGTTTTCTCCGTCTCTTTCTCTTTCCAGGACTGCTGTCCTGTGGTCAGTTTGGCCAGGCCCTTCATCTTCTCTGCCCATCCACCATCGCAGGGGCGTTAAGGCCCCTCATCCTGCAGCCTGTGTGAAAAGCCCCCTTCGTCCTACCTGCAGTGTGTAACGTCGGTGTGTGTTGCCTCACAGCTTTCCCTGCAGCCTTGTTCTTGCTCACATGATGACTTTAATAATTTATGTGGGTTATTACTTTCCTTCCACCCCCTAAGTTCTCACAACTGGGTTCCTTGCCCGCCTAGTGAATCCTACTCTGAAGTTTTTTTTTCCACAAAGGGCCCCTCAGTCTAGCTTCTTACTTAAGTTCTTTTCTGTTTCCTCGGACCGCTTCCTGTTTCTGTCACTTGCAGTACCATAGCTGTCTGCTACTTTCAGCTGTCCACCTTTTGTAATTCAACAGTAAAAGCCAAGGTTATAAAAGCAATAAGCTGGTTGGATCTTCACAGCCAGTCTCGGGACTTGTAGCTCTCTTTGGTAAATATAGATCAAGCATGTAAGTGGAATTAACCATACTCTTTTTGAAGGCAATCTTTGATCTCCAAAATTGTCATATTTATTTTATGATCAAGCTTAGCTATTGCGGCCCACATGTGGCAGGAGGAAATGTTTAAGTTTTAAGTACTCGACAAGCTTTTCTGCCAGAGTCAGCAGTGACTTGTCAGGCAAACAACTTCCGAGGCTCAGCTTTGGCCCTGCCGGCCCTCATTCAAATAAGGTTCCGACTTTGAAAAGGGAAACCAGGAGACTTTAGAGAGAAGGTGTCTATTTCATGGGCACATAATCTTTACCTGTCAATAAATACTTTAAAAAAGGCCTCCAAACAAAAGAGATATGCTTAAATCTCTTTCCAAGGATAGAATCAGAACTGGCTCTGTGTTACCAGCCAGGCTAGTTGGGTTGGGAGAGGCCAACAGTAATGGTTGTCAGAATGGCTGCTGGCCCGTGTGGCCATCATAGCCACAGCCACTGTGGTGGTCAAATGGTCTGACCACTGTCCTTAGATCAACACGCTTCCCACCTGTGTGGTATGGAATGCTGGTGTGCAGAGAATGAGATGTTGACCTCTTGACCCCTGAGCCCTGGCAGGACCTAGTGCATCAGGGAGCACCTAGGCTGCCTACCTGTAGCCTCACGTAGCCTCTGCCCTTTGCCCCTGTGTGTGGTACAAATAGCATCATTTTCTCCATGTGTCCTGAAATGGAAAGATTGGAAACACTAGTTTGGCAGACCTGCCCTGAAAGGCCAGTGGTTCAAGAAAGTACAGGACTTAGGAAAATGTAGGATGAGGAAACACGAAGGAAAATAAGCCCAGAAAAGTGTAATGCAATATGCTAATATGAAAATAAAGAGAGAGAGAGAGGAGAATGCCATTGGATGGCTGAGGAAGACAGCAGATATAACCACTTTTTTAAAAACAGGTAAAAAGAAAGTCCTTGAATTTTCCTTTTTTTTTTTTTTTAAATAACTCCTAGACTCTGACTGGCATTTGTTTATGCTTGTCTTTTCTATACTATGGACTTTGTTTTATAAATCTTTTTATACCAAACACCTAACACAGTGCCTATTGTGTATTAATATAAATATTTATTGAGTAAGTTTGTTGAAATGACTAGTCATGAAGCAATTGCAAAAGAAGAAATTCATTCATTTGTTCAACTCAAAAAGCATTTCAGAGTAACTATTATATGCTAGGCTCTGGACATTCAGATGAGTTAAAAATGCCATGGTTTTCAAGGAGTTCATAGTTTAGAAGAGAAGACTAACTGATAATACATTGTTATAGATGGCATAACAGAGGCTGTATAAGATAAAATCAAACACCAAGAAGGGATGGTAAATTTTATCCTGGGGAGTGGTTAGGAAACCAGAGGTAATGCTTTAACTGAGTTTATTTTTTAAAGGTTGATTGAAATATAGTATACACAATATACACATATAGTACATGTACAGCTTAATGAAACTTGATAAATTGAATATACCACGTAAACCAGCAGCCTAGAAACATTCCTCGTTTTTCCTCCCAAAAGTACTTCCCCAAAGTAACACCTATCTGACTTTAAACAGTGTAGGGCATCGGTGCTTACAACTAATGCTTTGTATAACAGTAATTATACAGTAATTGCTTTTTTCTGTCTGGCTTCTTTCAACAAATCTCATTATGTTTGTGAGATTCATCTATATCATTGGGTATAAGTAAGGATCATTCAGTCTCCTTGTTCTATGATTTCCCCTTCTCTGACTCTTACTCTCCTACTTTCCCTTAAAAAGGACCTTTGTGGTTACATTAGGTCCACCTGGGTAACCCCCCATCTCAAAATCCTTGATTTAATGCTATCTGCAAAGTCCCTTTTTCATGTAAAGTAACGTAGTAACAAGTTCTGGAGAATATGACATGAACATCTTTTGGGGGCCCTTTCTTGGCCTACTATAGTCATGTTATAGCCTCACCTTACCTGCAGTGTGTGTTGTTCTTATTTATAAGAGTGGATCAGGTGCCAGGCAGAATGGTGTGATGAGAGGAACACTGGTTGGAGTTAGCGTACCGGGAGTTCCAAAGTGCTTCTGAGTGGCTGTGAGGCCTTGGACAGATCATCTAAATTCTTGTGGTTCTCACTTTTTAGTTTGTGAAATGAAGATATTGGGCTATTCAGGGAAGGCAAACACCTGCTGTGCACACCGTCGGCCTTCCTCCTGCACCCGTGGCAGGGGTCACTCCATGCTCAGGGCCCTTTCTCTCTGAGCTTGTGTGCCAGTCTCGCCGTCCAAACAGTCACCACCGGGTGGCCAGGGATGATACTATTTTCTCTTCCTGAACAGGATCATCTCTACAGTCTACGACTTAAGCTGGTAAAATACTTGGACTCCTACAACTCAACTTGAATGCCCAAAGTCAATTAACTATTTCTATTCAATATATTTTTCTCCCTCAAATTCCCTCTAGACCTATTAACTTGGCTAATCAGTATTTCATATATCCTGTTTCTCCTCTGAAGGTAGCAGTTAGGAGCAAAAAATAGAAATAAAAGCCCTGAAGAGTCCCTAGGTGTCTTATCAGTCAAGTGTAAATGGGCGTCGCCTACACGGGAACCCTGCTCTGCCATCACATCCAAGACCTGCTGAGCTACCAGGCTATGCATGTACTTGTACTCATATGTCTATACTTACACTTACAAGCTCATGTCCTTTCCCCCCCACATGCTGATTTCTAGACCGAGCTTGCCTCGTCCTAACATGCAGAAAACACAGCAACAAATATACTGTTTATTGCCAGACCCATAAGCTAGAAAGAACTCTCTCAAACACAGCTGGCAACCAGACATGTGAAACATCTCACTGAGAGTGGGTGCCAAACATTAAAGACATTAGCTTGAACCATGACAAAAACTGTGAGATAGGATATGAACTCACTCCTGCTGGAAGGAGTGTAGTGTAAAAAATACACAGCTGAACTTAAGTCGCTCATAGGATCAAAGTCAAGTACTAGACAAAAACAAAACAAAACAAAACCCTCAGAATAGTCAATTGATCACATTGTCTATGAAATGTGGTTTCTGGAATACATTACAAAAAATGGAAGCAATTTTTCTCTTATCAGCTTCTGCCTAGATTTGCTAAAACCTAACTGAACTCTGTTTTTGGTTTGTAAGATTTTCCAAAGAAGAGACAATTTTTTTCTTATTATTCTAATGGCTCTTCTAATCAAAGTGGAACTTTGGTTTGCTTCATTTTATAACCACAGGCCAGAGAAGATGCCTCTTCTGAGATCTGAGTTCCTCACTGGAAATTCTTGGTAGAGGCTGTGCCTTAGAAGAGGCGCCCTTCTTTGAAAAGCCAAAGCATCCCTCTTCTACATTCAGTATTTGCCATCCCAGAAGCCTGTCTTATTTTCCTCACAAAATGTATCACTGTCTGAAGTTATTTCATCTGTTTGTTTATCTTGGATGGCAGCCCTGTGGGTGAGGGATGGGGTGCTGGTCTAAGTTGCAGGCTGGTTTTCTTTGCTGGCATAGTGACATATATCACTTTTGAATCAGAATGTCTTTGGGCAAGTAGAAACTCTGCAGCTTAACACAGTCACCACTCCCTGTGGTCTCACACTTGGCTTCTTCACACATCTGAGTTCTAGCCCAGACACATCTGTGTCTAGCCCATCAAGGCATTTGCATATGGGAACCCGATAGCAGATAGCAGGTCTCCTGCCCTAGAATGTACTCCACGGAAGTGGGACCTCATCTGTGCCCCAGCACCTATAATGGTGGGCAGTCACCAAGTACGTGTTTACTGGGGTGTAAAATGAGAGGTTTTATTTCTGTCTTCTTCTAGCTTGTTGTAGGTCAAATGGGGCATTTTACCCTTTTCATACTTTTACTTTCTCACCTGTGGAGGATTGAGTGGTGCAATGTATGTGGAGTTGAGCGGGGAATGGCGTAGAGGCCCTGTTAAGATTCTTTTGGAAACCCAGAGAAACTTCCTTCTAGACAGGCATATTCAAATTACTGAGCTGCTTCTTTAGATGGGGAACAAAAGTGTACAAGTCTCATTTTCGTAAGGCTCCTCTCTGTAAGGAACAAGATAATGGAGAGTCAGTCAGTATGGTAGGCAGAATAATGCTCCCCCAATCCCCAAAGATGTCCACATTCTAATCCCCCAAACCTGGGAATATGTTACCATATAAGGCAAAAGGGACTTGGCAGATGTGATTAAGTTAAGGTCCTTGAGATGGTGAGGTTATTCTAGATTGTTCATCCAGGTGGGCCCAATGTTGTCACCAAGGATCCTTATAAGGGAAAGAGAGAGGCAGGAGAGTCAGAGTCAGAGAAAGTTATATGAAGGCAAAAGCAGAGGTGAGATTAATGTCATTGATGGAAAGGGAGCATGAGCCAGGGAATGTGGTTGGCCTCTGGAAACTGGAAAAGGTAAGGAATGGATTTTCCCCAGAGCCTTCAGTAGGAATGCAACCCCAGATTTAGCCCAGTGAGACCTGTGCTGGACTTCTGACCTTCGAAACTGTGAGATAACACATCTGTGCTGTTCTAAGACATTAAGTTTATGGTAACTTACTACAGCAGCAACAGGAAACTAGTACAAGTAAGTCCATACTTATTGAGCATGTATAGTGAGGCAGGAACTGTGCTGTGTTCTCAGAGCAAAAGATAAACATGGTCCTTAAACATAATTTCGTAGGGAAGGTAAATATTAAGACGTTTATAATTAATAGTTGAACAATGAAAAGTAGGAGAGATGTGACGGAGAAATTCAGGGTGTTATGGGACCATAAAGCAAAGAGAAACATACCTTAGAGTGGAGTGATTGGAAAGGGGTATGTAAGCTGAGCTCCAAATGATGGGTAGTTATTAGCTAAGAGAAGAGACCAGGCAAGAGTGTTCCAGGCAGAGGGAACAGAATGGGCGAGGGCCCAGAATGAACATGGTGTGTTCAGAAAGAAAGGAAATTTTGTGTAATTGCCATGCTCAGGATGTGGGGAAGAGAGGTGGATGAGGCTGGGGAGGTAGGAAGGTCCAGATAAGGTAGGGCTTTGGTGATCACATTAAGCTTATATTAAGATTTTTGACTTTGTGTTTTTTTTTACATTGTTACCTCTCCGTGATCAGTCATTTTTCTCTTATTTCCTTTTATTTTTTTTTATTTTGCCTTAAAACATTAAGTTTTTATTCTTTCTTATGATTCTGAAGGTTGGCTGAACATTTCTGGTCTTTTTATTTATTTATTTATTTTGAATTTTTTTCTATTTTAGTGTATTATGGGGGTACAAGTATTAAGGTTACATATATTTCCCATTCCTCCCTCGAGTAAGAGCTTCAAGCGTGAGATTTTTGACTTTGTTTTTTAAAATGATAGGAAGTGTTCAGAGTGTGTGTTTTTCCTATGGGCTGTTGGGTGATAGAACTGAATTTTATTTTTTAAAATTTCAGAATATTAAGAGGGTACAAATATTTTAGGTTACATGAATTGTTTTTATAATGTTTGAGTCCTGGCTATAGGTGTGCCCGTCACCCAAATAGTATTCACAGTATCCATTAGGTTGATTTCTTCCCCTCCCCTCTTACTCCTACCCCCTGGTTTCTTTCCACTGGGTTTTACTTCCCTCTGTGTACTTGTGTGCTCATTGGTTAGTTCCAATTTAATAGTGAGTACACACGCTGTTTGTTTTTCCATTCTTGTGATTTTTCACTTAGAAGAATGATCTCCAGTTCCATCCAGATTGTTTCAAAAGGTATTAATTCATTTTTCATGGCTGAGTACTACTACATGGTGTACATTTACCACATTTTATTAATCCACTCATGAATTGATGGGCACTTGGGTTCATTCCACATCTTTGCAATTGTGAATTGTGCTACAATAAACATTTACATGCAGGTGTATTTCTGATAAAATGACTTCTTTTCCTTTAGGTAAATACCCAGTATGGGACTGCTGGATCAGATGGTCAGTCTACTTTTGGTTCTTTGAGGAATCTCCATACTGTTTTCCATAGAGGTTGTACTAATTTGCAGTCCTATCAACAGTGTATAAGCTTCCTTTCTCCTTGAATCCACACCAGCATCTATTGTTTTTGGACTTTTTAATAAAAGCCATTCTAACTGGGGTAAGATGATATCTCATTGTGGTTTTAATTTGCATTTCCTTGATGATTTGTGATGTTGAGCATTTTTTCATATGTTTCTTGGCCATTTATCTTTCTTCTTTTGAGAAGCATCCTACAGAATGGGAGAGAATATTCATAAACTATGCATCTGATAAATGGCTAATAACCAGAATTTATGAAGAACTCAAGCAAGTCAGCAAGAAAAAAACAAACAACCTTATTAAAAAGTGGGCAAAAGAACTGAATTTTTTTTCTAGTCTTTAGGTAGATGGTGAGTCATTTTTTTTTTTGAGACACAGTCTCGCTTTGTTGCCCAGGCTAGAGTGAGTGCCGTGGCGTCAGCCTAGCTCACACCAACCTCAAACTCCTGAGCTCAAGCAATCCTTCTGCCTCAGCCTCCCGAGTAGCTGGGACTACAGGCATGCGCCACCATGCCTGGCTAATTTTTTCTATATATATTAGTTGGCCAATTAATTTCTTTCTATTTATAGTAGAGATGGGGTCTTGCTCTTGCTCAGGCTGGTTTCTCCTGACCTCGAGCAATCCACCCGCCTCGGCTCCCAGAGTGCTAGGATTACAGGCATGAGCACCACGCCTGGCGATGGTGAGTCATTTTGATAAAGATTTTTTAGGGCTTATCCACACCCTCCTCTCGTCTCTTCATTTAGTAACAGGAGAGTGTTTCACTTCCCTGTCTCTTTGCAGGTAGGTGGGGCCAGGTGGCTGCATCTGGCCAGTGGGTCATAGGCAAAAGTAATGAGTTATTTTGGGGTAAAATAGTTTAATTGCCAGTATGAGACTCCCTTAGCATTCTTTTTCCCTGTTGTGTCAACCAGGGAGGCTGCATGTTTGAGATGTTTGAGAGATTGGTAGAGGCACTGAGGACATGGATTGCTGAGCTGCTGGAGGAGTTGCCCCAAGTTGCCTCCTGGACCTGCAACAAACTTTGAGTTAGAAAATAGCCCTTGTTCTGTTAAGCTCTTGATATTTTGGTGTTATTACTGCATAGCCTAGCTTTTCCGATTATTCAGTCATCTAATACAGTGGCTTCTTGAACATCAGAATGAACCTGCAGGACAGTTTTAGCATAAAGGATTCTGGGCACCTACCTGCCCTGTTCTGATATGGGCCTCAGGTAGAGCCAGGGAACTTTAGCAGTATGTTTCATGTATAGGAAGTACTGATTCTACTAGACAGTCTTTAACCAGGATTATAGGAACTAGGCATGTGAATTGAATTGTGCTGGTCTGCCCATGTGTTATTTAAGAAAAAAAAAAGAAAGAAAACATTTTAATGTCAGTTGTTGTGTTGAGGATCCTGGGACACCCTTTGAGGTAATAGTATATTTTAGAAATGTCAGAGAAATCAAGCTTTAATAAAGCACTTTTATTTTATGCAGCATTTAAATAGAAGGGCTTGATGTAGGGATGGAGTTATTTTTTAATTAGAGAAGCTATATGATTTATATAGTCATGTGTCTGATTCACATGGTTTATTTACAACTTAGGTAAATAGATGCCATTTATTTTTTTACAATAAATATATTTTGTATGGTAAATGTACTGTGTAATATTTTACTTGTTTCTGGGTTAAAGATTATATTCCAGGAAAAGTTTACACAGGAACTTTGTATTCAATGTTAGATGAATATTCTAGGAAGGAGATAAAAGCTCTTGAAAATCTTGGTCAGTGTCTCACTTTTTCTTAGCAAATACACCAATAAACATAGTTGGTTTACATTTGGATGCTTGTGGCATGAATAAAATCATATTTTTAAATTTAAATTTTAAAGAGAGGTTTTGGCTGTCGATCTGTTCTCTTAGTTTCTTATGCTCCTGAGGATCTGGACTATATCTTACAACTCTCTCTTATTTCACTTAGGAAGGAGGGAATAACCAGTCCAGTACTTAAAAGACTTTAAGTACTTGTGTATCTTTTATTCCCAAGATTTCTAATTGTGACCTGTAGCCAAGGTTTAACCAAGGTTTCTTCACACTATAATGGCAAAAGGAAGACTGGGAAAATTAGGTGACTGATGAAGGCCACTTGTCAGTTAGAAGCAGAGCCAGTTCTACAGGTTGGATACCTTATAGGTTATCTTAGAGCTGTGCTCCAGAAGCGTTACACCAGAAAAGAATATATTTATGGTATACTTACAGTATAGTTCAAAAAGTCCATGGAGTACATTTGGGGCTTCAGTGGATTTCCAATAGCAAATGAGGCTGAATTATGTTATAAGACACCAAACAAAAACAAATGTGGCATCTTAAGAGTGAAGATTTGGAAAGATTTTTATTGTTCATCTTTGTTCAAACCTATACTGGGAAGACTCAGGATAGACTCAATAATAGATGTATTATTGAGGAAGACTCAATAATAAGCAATTCTAAAATCTCTGTGGCTTAACACAACTCAGGTTTATTCTCACTCATGGTACATGCCCAAAGTGGATCAACACAGGGCTTTGCTCTGCTCCAGACAGATCTGGGCATCTGGACTAGCCGAGCCTGTACCCACTGTAATGGCACCGTCTGGAACACGTGGCCTTCTTGGTCACTGTAACAGGGAAGAAAACGCTCAAGAGTCTTATCCTAGAAATTAAGTGATACATGCCATTTACTCACAAATTGACCAGAACTGGATATATGGCCCTGCAACAATGGGGTATGGAAGTGTAATTTTTCTGGATATCAGGAAGAAGAGAATTATAAAGGTGAGCACTAGAAATCTCCACCACAAATACTTTTTCTGTTTGAGAGCACACCAGATTATCCATACATTCATTAATTTATTCAACAAAGATTACTTCACATCAAGTATGTACATAGCTTAATAAAACAGATATTCTCTCTGCCTTTGTGGAACTTACAGTCTTGAGGGAAAGAGGCAAATAAATAAATAATAATGCTGTTATAACAAAATTGACACACCATTGGCTAGACTAACCAAAAGCAGAAAAGTCTCTAATAAGCTCCATCAGGAACAATAAAGGAGAAATTACAACTGATGCCACAGAGATACAAGATATAATTTATGAATACTACAAAAACCTCTATGCACACAAACTGGAAAATGTGGAGGAAATGGACAATTTCTTAGAAACACACAGCCTCCCTAGGCTCAACCAGGAAGAAACAGAATTCCTGAACAGACCAATATCAAGGATGGAAATTGAAACAGCAATAAAAAACCTTCCTAAAAAGGAAAGTCTTGGACCAGATGGTTTCACACCTGCATTTTACCACACCTACAAAGAAGAACTGTGCTTATCCTGCAGAAATTATTCCACAACATCGAGAAGGATGGAATTCTCCCCAACACATTTTATGAAGCGAACATAACCCTGATACCCAAACCAGGAAAGGATGCAACAAAAAAGAAAACTACAGACCAATATCCCTTATGAATATAGATGCAAAACTTCTCAACAAAATCCTAGCCAATCGAATCCAGGTGCTTGTCAAGAAAATAATTCATCACAACCAAGTGGGCTTCATCCCAGGGATGCAGGGTTGGTTTAACATACCCAAATCTATAAATGTAATTCACCATATAAACAGAAGCAAAAACAAAGACCATATGATCCTCTCAATAGATGCAGAGAAAGCATTTGACAAAATTCAACACCCTTTTATGATAATAACGCTCAACAAAATAGGCATAGATGGGGCTTACCTAAAAATGATACATGCCATATATGACAAACCCACAGCCACTATCATACTGAATGGGGAAAAATTGAAAGCATTCCCACTTAGAACTGAAACAAGACAGGGTTGCCCACTATCTCCACTTCTGTTCAACATAGTGCTGGAAGTCCTGGCTACAGCAATCAAACAAGAGAGCAGAATTAAGGGCATCCAAATGGGAGCAGAAGAGATCAAACTCTCACTCTTTGCTGATGACAGGATATTATACCTAGAAAGCCCCACAGATTCAACCAAGAGACTCCTTGATCTGATAAATGAATTTGGTAAAGTCTCAGGATTTAAAATTAATACCCAGAAATCAGAGGCATTCATATACACCAACAACAATACCAGTGAGAACCAAATCAAAGACTCAATTCCCTTCAAAATAGCAACAAAGAAAATAAAGTACCTTGGAATATACTTAACTAAGGAGGTAAAGGACTTCTTCAAGGAAAACTATGAAACGCTGAAGAAGGAAATAGCAGAGGGCATAAAAAGATGGAAGAATATACCATGCTCCTGGGTCGGCAGAATCAACATTGTTAAAATGTCTATACTACCCAAAGTGACCTCCAGAGTCAACGCAATCCCTATCAAAATACCATCATCATTTTTCACAGATATAGAAAAAATAATTTATCGCTTCGTATGGAACCAGAGAAGACCCCATATAGCAAAATCAATCCTAGGCAATAAAAACGAAATAGGAGGTATCAATTTACCAGACTTCAAACTATACTACAAGGCTATAGTCATTAAAACAGCTTGGGACTGGCACAAGAACTGGGACATTGACCAGTGGAACAGAACAGAGAACCCAGATATAAAACCATCCTCATATAGCCAACTAATCTTCAACAAAGCAGACAAAAACATACACTGGGGAAAAGAATCCTTATTCAATAAATGGTGCTGGGAAAACTGGATAGCCTCATGTAGAAGACTGAAACAAGACCCACACCTTTCACCTCTCACAAAAATCAACTCATGCTGGGTAACAACTTGAACCCTAGGTGTGAAACTATTAGAATTCTAGAGGAAAATGTTGGAAATACTCTTCTAGACATTGGCCTTGGCAGAGAATTTATGAAGAAGGTCCCAAAGGCAATCACAGCAGCAACAAAAATAAACAAATGGGACCTGATTAAATTAAAAAGCTTCTATACAGCCAAAGAAACTGTCAAGAGAGCAAACAGACAACCCACAGAATGGGAGAAAATTTTCACAAGCTACACATCTGATAAAGGGCTGATAACTAGAATCTATTTAGAACTCAGGAAAATCAGCAAGAAAAAATCAAACAACCCTATCAAAAAATGGACAAAGGACATGAACAGAAACTTCTCAAAAGAAGACAGAATAATGGCCAACAAACATATGAAAAAGTGTTCAACATCTCTAATTATCAGGGAAATGCAAATCAAAACCACAATGAGATATCACTTAACTCCAGTGAGAATGGCCTTTATCAAAATGTCCCCAAACAATAAATGCTGGTGTGGATGCGGAGAGAGAGGAACACTCCTACACTGCTGGTGGGACTGCAAACTAGTTCAACCTCTGTGGAAAGCAATATGGAGATACCTCAAAGCGATACAAGTAGATCTACCATTTGATCCAGCAATTCCATTACTGGGCATCTACCCAAAAGATCAAAAGTGACTTTATGAAAAAGCCGCCTGCACTCGAATGTTTATAGCGGCACAATTCACAACTGCAAAGCTGTGGAAACAACCCAAGTGCCCATCAATACATGAGTGGATTAATAAAATGTGGTATATGTATACCATGGAGTACTACTTAGCTTTTAGAAACAATGGTGATCTAGCACCTCTTGTATATTCCTGGGTAAAGCTGGAACCCACTCTACTAAGTGAAGTATCTCAAGAATGGAAAAACGAGCACCACATGTACTCACCAGCAAATTGGTATTAATGGATCAACACCTAAGTGGACATATAGGAGTAACATCTATCGGGTGTTGGGAGGGTGGGAGGGGGGTGGAGGGGAGGGGTATGTACAACCACAGCGAGCAAGATGTGCAAGTATTGGGGGATGGACATGCTTGAAGCTCTTACTTGAGGGGGGTGGGAGGGATGGGCAATATATGTAACCTTAACATATTTACCCCCATAATACCCTAAAATAAAAAAAATCGATAAAAAAAAATCAAGGTCATAATGGCCAGACAGGAAACAGCAACTTTTATTTACTGCCTACCGATAAAAAAAATAATAATAAATAAATTTTAATAAGTTCTCCAAGGAAAAGGAAAGACCAATGACAGAATGACAGTCAATAAGTTATTAGAAGAGACATACATAGGTAGGTGGAAAAAATAAAACTAAATCACTAAATGGTTTTGGCAACCTAAATAACAAACAGAGAGAGGCTCTCTAAAAGACAATATTTATTTGTGAATAGGGCATTGCAATGGGTATACGTATACATAGTAAACTATGTGCATATTCAGGGAGGTAAAGGAAGACACAGGTTTTTAAAGGAAAAATGAGGAGGATTACATAATTGTTTTGAGATAATTATCCTTGACTACAAGGATTGATAACAAGGGTGGTGACAGTCCAGATTGCATAGTCAGTTGCCGGGCAGATGCCCTTACAGAAGTATTTTTTTGTGTAAGGTTGCAATGGCCTTTGTAGAAGGTTGTGGTTTTTGCTGTCTTTTGTGACAATTTTGTTATCAGTCATTTATGCATGAGAACCCTCCCTTCATGGCCTTTCCCAGCTCCACTTATCAGGGTTTTTCTTTTTTAAACACAAGTGACTCCATTTTTTTTTTTGAGACAGAGTCTCACTCTGTTGCCCAGGCTAGAAGTGAGTGCCGTGGCATCAGCCTAGCTCACATCAACCTCAAACTCATGGGCTCAAGCAATCCTACTGCTGCAGCCTTCCGAGTAGCTGGGACTACAGGCATGAGCCACCATGCCTGGCTAATGTTTTCTGTGTATATTAGTTGGCCAATTAATTTCTTTCTATTTATAGTAGAGATGGGGTCTTGCTCTTGCTCAGGCTGGTTTTGAACTCCTGACCTCGAGCAATCCACCGCCTTGGCCTCCCAGAGTGCTAGGATTACAGGCGTGGGCCACTGTGCCCGGCCCAAGTGACTCCATTTTTAGAGGCTCTCTAAAATTTTTATTCTGACAACTTTCAGTTTTCTGAGTGAAGCCACTAAAAAATAAAAAAAGATAACCATATGAAAGTGATTTTCAGAGACTCTCTTTCCTTAATTAGTAAATCACCATAAACATTAGAATTATTATTGATTTGAATTATTAGTATATTTGGGGAAGAGGAATGAAAGGAAACTGTATAGAAGTGGGAAGTGAGACAAGAAAGTGAAGGCAGCTTATAAAGGGTACATTATGAAGCCAGCCATGACTGTAGGTGACTAGTTTAATCAACTGGGTGTCAGTGTAAAACACATGTTAATGTACCAGCTCTGGATACTGTTAGTCATCGGTTGAGGGCTGCTCTCTTGGGGGTATACTGTCACTATAGATTTGGTAAATCTAGCTTCTGTGCCCAGAGTCAGTTTCTATTGATTACATTGTTTATTTATTTGAGTATCAGTGACATTTTTAGGTCTCTTTGCATGTATATTGTAATGTTTGGTTGACAAACTAGACATTTTCATAATATATTGTAGGAACTCTGAATTTTGTTTTATTATCTGACTCCTCTGTTGTGTGCCATCACTGACTTTTATTATTATTATATATATAAATTTATTATTACATTTATATAGCTTTCTAGGGGCTGCCTTTGTTTTCTGTATCTGAGTGGTCAGTCAGTGATAGGAGCAGAGATTATGCTAATTACCTCAAGCTCCTAAATCTTTCATCCTCTGCTGACAGATCTGTGTGTGGTTTGCATCCAAGTCTCCCTCGGATTTTGCTTTTTCCCTGGACTTTTTGTGTCTCCCCAACACACATGTGTTAAACATTTGGAGAACTTAAATCAATTCTTCTAAGACTGTCATTTCCAGGATCTTCCTGGTAAATTTCTGCTTGTCCACCACTTATCACAACCAGGACCTCAATCTCAGGCTATTGAAACTTCTGGTTTCCCCCGTTAATTGTCCTATTGGCTCTAGCAATTTCTTAAGAATAAATGCATCTCAGTATTTTTGATACTTTTTGGTTAATTCCCAGAACTGTGAAATCATTATTTTGGATAGTTTTGTCTAATTTTATACTTTTTTTTTTCCCTGAGAGGGTTCACTGACTTCTTTATGCTATCATAGTTGCAAATCCCTCCCAATGGTACTTTTTAACAATTTTTATAATTGTTACTAGTTTATAGAAATACCATTTTTGGGTATATTGGTCTCTAGGTACATTATGAATTATAATTTGGCATCTAGAATATTTGGGATTTTTTACACACATAATTCGTGACTAATGGCAGTTTTAAAAAATATCTTTTGTTTCTTTTTATTATTTCATTGCACTGGTTAGCACCTCCAGGATAACATTGAATTGAAATGCTGATAGTAGATATTTTTGCCTTATTTCCAATCTCAGGGTGAAGCTTTCAATATTTTCCCATTAAGTGTTATGTTTGCTGTAGTATTTTTGTAAATATATTTTTAATCAGATTGAGGATTATCTCTGTAGTTTTTCTAAATTTTGAATATGCATGAATAGGTGTTGAATTTTATCACATACTTTTTGTGAATTTATTGATATTATCATGCTGTTTTTCAAATGTTAAATATTGCATTCCTGGAATAAATTCAACTTGTTGAAAATGAAATATTTTTTATATAACTTTTGGTTAAATTTGGTCATATTTTGTTTAGAATTTTTAAATTAATATTCATGAAAAGATCATAATTCACCCTTTCCTTGTGATATCCTTATCATGTTTTTGGTAATAAAATTACATTGGCTTCATAAAACCAGTTGGAAAGTATTTCTATTTTTGTCTATTCTTTGGAAGAATTTGGCATATTAGTATCATTTCTTCCTTAAATATTTGAAAGAATTCATTGGTAAAGGTATGTAGGTCTTAAGAGTTCATTGTGGGGAAGTTTAAAGTTATAGCTTCAATTTATTTAAATATACAGTATAGCACTATCCAGAGTTTCTATTTCATTCTGTTTCAATTTTGATATTTTGCATTTTGTAAGAATTATTCATTTCATCCACATTTTCAAATTCATTTCAAAAAGCATTTGGGTGGTGAGGGATTCAGTAAAGCATAATTAAATCATGAAATCATTTACATTCCCACATATGTACAAACCCACCCACCCCTCCCCAGCCCCTTCCCATGGGCTGTGTTAGTGAGGCATTTTGGAAGAGTGTCAGCTTACAGAGGCCCTATAATAATTACAGAATCTTGATTGACTGGGTCACTTCATTTACATGAAGAAAACTGAAGATCAGACTATGGAAAGATGAGAAAAAGTTTTTGCTGCTGGCCAAGACCAACAAGACTATTCTGACACCCAATCCCCATCATCCTTGCCTCAGTTCTCTGATATCATGGGAAATTATGAACCCCAGCACCTGGGACCCTGAGGAATTTACCAGGAGTAAATGGCTTTCATGAAAAAAAAAAGCATAAGGTTTTTCATATTATCTTCTTAGGATGTTAATGTTTGTAAGATTTGTGTTGCTCTTTTTCATACTTGATACTAATAGCTCGTGCTTATCTCTTTTCTTAATCATTCTTGCTAGGAGTTTATACACTTCGTTAGCTTATAGCTTTGCCGATTTTTTCTGTTGCATTCTTATTTTGTATTTTGCTAATTTTTGTTTTTATCTTCACTATTTTCTTTCTTGTACTTGATTTTGGTTTCACATGCTTTTGTTTTTCTAGCTTTTTGAGATAGGCACTTAGATTATTGATCTTCTATCTCTTCTACCTCTTTCAAGCTATGTTTCCTTCTAAGTTCTGCTTTAGTTTTATTCCATGAATTGGAGGATCACTGCCTTAGACTGACCTCCAAGGTTACATCTTAGACCAGTGGATTCTCAGCTAGGGGTGATTTTGTCCCTCTTCCCCATCAGAAACATTTGGCAAGGTCTGGAGATGTTTTTGGTTGTCAAATTGGGAGACGGGAGCTACTGGCACCCAGTGAGTAGAGGCTAGCAGTTCTGCTATTAATTCTACAATGCACAGCTCTTCACAACAAAGAATTATCTGGCCCCAAATATCAATAGTGCTGAGGTTGAGAAACCTTGTGGGCCTAGACCTGCGTATTACCAGCAAATGTACCCGCCCAGCCCCGCCATAATGCCCTCCACATGGCTTCCCGGTCACATCTCTCAGGTTTCTGAGATGCCGTCCCTGACAGCCCAGGACATGGAGCTCTACATGATGCTATATAGTCTCTACTCTGTTGTATTTTTCTTCATAGCACATCATATATGTTACCATATGATGTTAACATCATGTATAATATATGTAATGTTTGTTTCTTTTTGCTTGTCTCCCCCCACTAATATAGAAGCTCTGTGAGGGCTGGGCTTTCTCTATTTTGTTCACTATCCTTTCCCAATATTTAGAGCAATGTTGCATGGTTGAATGAGCTAATACTTATTGCAGGATTGAATGCACTGCTGCGTGGGAATGGGTGCCGCATTCCCAGTGCGAGGCATTGAAAATACACTGGCAAATAAGGCAGATTTGGTGTAAGGGTAAATACAAACAGAAAAGAACATTTTTCACTCACTGCTTTCCTTAGAGGATTTACTTTAAAAATCTTGTAATTTTGAGTTCTCTCTCTGCCCCTTTGAGCTGTCTGTAAACCCTTTTATATGCTAACTAAGCCTCCTGTCAGTTTTGTAACCCAGGAATCTTTTCCTTGCACTTTGGAGCTATCCTTTTGAAATGCAGCCACCTAGGGAGAGAGTGTTCCCACTCCCAGACTCTGGGAGGGAAGTAGCCTGACTTTGTCACATGCCTGACTCCAAGTTGCTAACCTACCTCCTATCAGAAGTATATGAAAAATTTATTTTTCCTTTGGATAAAGTCAATTAGCAAACATGGTGGCTACACCAATCATCAGGTGAATTTTAGAGGAACTACGCATGACAGACGTTGCTGTCAAGTCCTCTTACTTGGGCACTGGCTATTCTTTATCCCGAGGGTGTGTGTAGAAGGGGTCGCATCTGCTTGGCTGTATAAGAGGATGAAATTTCTTTCTGTCTTTGCAATTTCTTTAGTGGATTATGCGTATCACACTGTTTTAATGCTTATTCAATAATAAAACCTCTTGCTTTCTCTTCTTTTGTGGAGCAGTTTCTCTGCGCTGGCAGGTGATTTTGTTTTTAATTACATTTCCCCAGCGGTAGGTGCTGCCATGCCAGGTAAGTGGGCTAATAATTTAAAAGATGCTCCACTGCATCTTTTCTTTTTAATACTAACACCCTCCTCCTCCTCACCTTTTCCTTCTCTCTCCCTTGGCAGCTGTTTTAGGAGCATCAGCACTGCTGAACCTTAGGGAGACTGTAAATTCCAGGAACGTGTTCCCGCTACACGTAAGGTGTTATGCAACCTCAGCTTCAAGGTAGGGAAAAAGTAACAACTAATACATGATGGACTCTCTTTTTGGTCCTTTAGTGGATTTGCTTTAGATAGCCCTGTTGTGGGAGTGAGTACAGAAATCAGAGGGATTTTTTATTTCTTTCAGATGTGTGATCCTCGCTGGCTGGTACTGTGGTCTAACATTCCACAGTGGGGTGTGCAGGTGTTTTCTCTACAACCTGCTCCTTTCTGAAGACATGTGTCTCTTTTCTGGATGGAATGCATAACCCCGATGATGCTTAAGCAGCTGTTTCACTGAAGAGCTCCTGTGAGTGCCCCGAAGCCATGCAGGGCTGGGGGTGGGGGCGAGAGAATCATCAGGTGAGACTTGGAGCTAACTCACTTCTAGGGCATCAGGAGGGGAATCAGGCCTCATCTTGGGTCCCTCCAGTCCTACCCACATCCTCTGTTCAAAGTCCTCCCTCCCCAGAGCCCCTGTCCTCACCCTCAGGCTCACTCTTGCCCTTCCTCTGGGGTATGAAGTAGCAGGCTCAGACCCTCCCTGGTACTTACGGCCCTGCTGCTCAGGTGCCGGCTGGATAGCGCTGCGTCTTCTCTGCCCAGCTGTCCACTGGCTCCCCTTGTCGGGAGGGTCAGCTTTGACCTCAGGTTGGTCTCTCCTCTGTGGTGACAAAGACTCTCTGTTTAACCAAATTTTAGTCATGCTTCTCTGAGTTTTCTTTTTGACTACACATCGCCTTTAGGCTTTGTCCTTGGCCTCTGTAGTCTGTCCTGAGCGAGAATCCTGCTGGGTTAATTTAGGGAACCAGATTCCTCAATCACTACCGTCAACATCTGATCACCCTGGCTGGACTTCAGCAAGAACCTTACCAAGCCACGTTAGCCAGGGCCTCCTTATCCTTGATGTTTCTTCTGCATTATTTTCCATCTGCTGACCCTCACCCTACTTCTTGGCTGTAAATCCCTACTCATCCTTGTTATCTTTAGAATTGAGCCCAGGTCTCGCTCTGTTGCAATAGTTCCTGAATAACATTTACCTTCCTGCTTTACCTGCTGTCTGGCTCTCATTTCCTTTCACAGTAGTAATGCCGAAGTCAGGTTTTCTCCTAAAATACTTGATGTCAAACACACTTTTCCACTGGAATAATTTTTTTTTCCCAGAGAACTTCTCTGTGCGAGGTGTATGTATTCCTTTTAGTCTTTAACCCTATTCTTTGTGAAACAAGAAAAAACCAAAAACCCTGGTTTGTTTTGTTATAGGGACATTTCCATCTATTCTTTCATTACAAATGGCCCTCACATTGACTGAGACTACCTCTGCCTAGCTTTTAGATCAAGTGGCTCTACATTCAAATAAATTCTCTCCTCTGACCCCCATATTTCTCCTGTAACAGATGTGGTTGAAATTTCAGTGCCACCATGTAAATAGTATCAAAAATAGACTTTCAGCTATAAGGGAAGAACTGTACCAATGACAGAGATTGCAGAACCTCTTTGAAGATATATATTTATTCTCTATCTGGCTTTGCCAATGATTCAATGGAAACACTTCAGTGATTGTAATGAGTCCTGTATAAGTGAAGATTGGGAGCATGTACAAAACTTACAAAATTAATTTTGTTTCTGTAAGTAGGCTGAATATAAAAAGTAGTTTGATACCCTCTCTCTTCTCTCCTGTCCTCTTATAATACATTTCATCTCCAGATGTTGAAATTTGAGATGTTTTCCTTAAGTAATTAAAACGTCAGTGCAGACTATAATACGGAAGGTACTAAATGTATGAATGAAACTGCATGCGTGTCTGCAAGTGAGAATGATGCAAAATATGAGTCCCTGGGACCCATGATGCAACCCTGCTGCGTACTTAACTTTGAACTAAGAGAGAAGGAAACCAAATAATATTGCTAAATCTCCTAGTATTCCAAGGCATCATTCTAGGTGTTTACCCTTATATTATCCTATTACATTTTCTTAACATTATAAAGTATGTTTTGTTATCAGTGTTTGCAAGTGAGGAGAGTCAAGCTTGGAGAATTTAAATAGTTTTCTTAGGGGCCTAGATATTTAGATGCAGAACTGGAATCTAGGATTATTTGACTTAGAAGGACTTGCACTTTTTTCCATGCCATACTGCCAACTTTAGGAGGCGGAAATCCTGTGGGTACTATTGTACTACTGCATGATAGTGCCCTACAATGTTACTGCAGCACAACAGTGCTATAGCCTTGCTTGGTATGGTCTCATGCCAATATCTTATAATTCTTTGAGGCCAGAGATCACGATGATTTAGCTATTAGGTTATCAAGTATGAAATGTCCGATTTCCTTAAGTTCTAAGTTTGACAGTTGATTTCTGATATTTCACTTTGACACTTCTTGTTTTATTTTTATTGTGAAGGTATATCCTCGGTCTTTCAAATGTACATTTGGGCTTGTGATTATCTTTCAAAAAATTTTTAGAGCAATTTTTGTGAAACCATGGATAAGCCAAAAATTCATGTTATTTTCAAATATGAGTTCCATTGTGGGACCAATGCAGTGCAGACACCTCAAAATATCATTGGGGTGTTTGGGAAGGATGCAGCTAATGAATGTATAGTATGTTGATGGTTTGAAAAGTTCCATTCTGATGATTTTAATCTTGGAAAATGAGCCACATGGATGACCTGAAACCAAGGTGGATAATGATGAGCTGAAAGCTGTAGTGGAAGTGAATCCATCTCGACCTACGTGTGAATTAGCAACTAGGTTTGACATTATGATTCCACTTGAATCACTGGACCACTTGAAACAAATGGACAAGGTGAAGAAGCTGGGTATTTGGCTCTGCATGAGTTAAACAAGCGTCAGAAGAGAAATCGTCTTGAAGGTTGCCTTTCTTTGCTGCTACAACATGAAGATGAACCATTTCTACACCGTATGTGTGATGATAAATGGATTCTCTTTGAAAGTATGTGTGATGATAAATGGATTCTCTTTGAAAGTATGTGTGATGATAAATGGATTCTCTTTGAAAATACAAGCATTTGGTACAATGGTTGGATAACTATGAAGTGCCAAAACATGGTCCAAAACTGAATATTCATCAAAAAAAGTTCATGGTGTCTGTTTGGTGCTCCAGTGCTGGTATTATCACTATGGCTTCATGAAACCTGGTCAACTGATTACAGCAGATGTCTGCTCAACCAATTGGACAAAATGATGAGGATACTTGAAATTAAGCAGCCGAGATTTGTCAGTAGAGACAGGACAATCCTCTTGTAAGAGAACGCTGAACCACATGTCACATGAACAATGCTGCTCAAACTACAGAAGCTGAACTTGGAAACTCTCTGTCATCCACTGTATTTACCAGACCTTGCACTAACTGACTACCACTTCTTCCAGGTTTTGGACCACTTGTTGCAAGGAAAAATATTCAATTCTCAAGAAGCTGTGGAGAACAACTTTTGTGATTTCATTGCCACTTGTTCTCCATGTTTCTTTGCTGCTGGCATAAACAAGCTACTGTTAAGATGGCAAAACTGTGTTGACAGTTTGGGCTCATACTTTGAGTAATTGTACTGCTTCTTGTTTGAGATATAATAAACCACACTTTTGATTCAAAATCGGGCATTTTATATTTAATGACTGAAGTTTTCCTTCATCTTCTATGCTTTGAAACAATATATACAATTTTGGGACTATGTGGTCTCTGAAAGTTTGGTAAAATTTCCCTGTGAAACCATCTGGGCTTGGTGCTTTTTTTGTTGTAGTTTATTGATAAGTATTTCTATTTCTTCTATGACATTTTCCTTCTCTACTGGGATTAATTTGGGTAAACTGTATTTCCTTACAAAATTATCAGTTTCATCTAGGTTTTCAAATTTATCTGTATACATGTATACAAAGTAACTGCTTTCATTTCTAAATTTCCATATCAATGGTTATTTATCCCTTAATGTTTTGCATATGTGTGCTTTCAATGTTTCTTTCTTTGAATAAGTTAGCTAGTGATCTACTTTGGTAACGTTTTTCAAAGAAAGAAGATTTTGGCTTATTAATTAGATCTGCTACTTTTTAAAATGTTATTATATTCTGGTTTTACCTTTATTATTTTCTTCCTTGTGCTTCTTTTGGCTTGCTGCATTCTTTATGTAGCTATTTGAGGTGAGAATTTAATTAACTTATTTTCATTCCTTTATATTGACTATTATAAGTGTATTTTTAACTAATTTTTTATTTCTGAATATCATGGGAGTACAAATGTTTCGGTTACATGAATTGCTTTTGTATAGTTTGAGTCAATGATATAAGGGTGTCCATCACCCATATAGTGTGCATTGTACCAGTTACGTGTGAATTTACCGTCCCCTCCCCCGCCGCCTGGTTGATTTCTGTTCAATTTTACTGCCATACATGCACATGAATCTTGATCTATATTAGTACGGAGTACATATGGTTTTTGTTTTTCCATTCTTGTGATACTTCACTTAAAAAGATGGTCTCCAGTTCCACCTAGTTTGTTACAAAAGGTATTAGTTCACCATTTTTTATGGCTGAGTAACATATACTACATTTTGTTGATCCACTCATGTATTGATGGGCACTTGGATTGTGGTTGTGAATTGTGCTGCTATAAACATTCGAGTGCAAGTGTCTTTTTTATAAAACATCTTTTTTTTCCTTTGGGTAAATATCTAGTAGTGGGATTGCTGGACCAAATGATAGGTTTACTTTTAGTTCTTTGGGGTATCTCCATACTACTTCCTGTAGAGGTTGCATTAGTTTGCAGTCCTACCAACAGTGTATAAGTGTTCCTTTCTCTCTGCATTTGCACCAGCATCTGTTATTTTGGGACTTTTTGGTAAAAGCCATTCTCACTGGAGTTAGATGATATCTCATGTGGTTTTGATTTGTATTTCCCTGATGATTAGAAATGTTGAACATTTTTTCATATGCTTATTGGCCATTAGTCTATCTTCTTTTGAAAAGTTTCTGTTCATGTCTTTTGTCCACTTTTTAATTGGGTTATTTAGTTTTTTTTCTTGCTGATTTGCTAAAGTTCTTTGTAGATTCTGGTTATTAGTCCTTTATTGGATATATAGTATGCAAATATTTGCTCTGATTTCCTCCCATTCTGCAGGTTGTTTATTTGCTCTATTGATTGTATCCTTGGCTATGCAGGCACTTTTTAATTTGATCAGATCCAATTTTTATTTTTGTTGTTGCTGTGATTGCCTTTGCGGTCTTCTTCATAAGTTCTTTGCCTAGGCCAGTATCTAGAAGCGTTTTTCTGACCTCTTCTTCTGGAATTTTTATAGTTTCTTCCTTAGGTTTAAGTCTGTTATCCATCATGAATTAATTTCTGTGAGTGGTGAGGGTGTGGATGCTGTTTCAATCTTCTACATGTGGCTATCCAATTTTTTCAGTACCACTTATTGAACAGGGATTCTATTTCCTAGTGTATAGTTTTGTCTGCTTTGTCAAAGATCAGATGGCAATATGATGATGGTTTTATATCTGGGTTCTCTGTTCTGATTTATAGGTCTAGGTCTCTGTTTTCTCAGTTCTTTCTCTTGACTGATTTGTTTAACTCGACATAGCACTGTGGCACCTCCTTCCTTAGACTCTGGTGTGACTGCAGAACCAGCCCAATCTGGTTCAACTTTGTGCAGTAAAATGGTAAGTTGCTTTTTAGTTGCCATGGACTCCTAAGGTTGCAAGTTATATAAGCTGAGCATGCCCAGATGACCCAGGTGTGCAACCACAGGAGGAACCAAAGTTCTTGGATTGAGGAATAGGGACCAAATTAAGAAACAAGGCTTAGCATCACCTTATGACAGGATCCAGTCAGATCACACCTCATTATACTCTGTCTATAAAACCTGCTCCAGCTGTCAGCTCGGGGAGACAGATTTGAGTGTTGCCTCTGTCTCCTTGCCAGCTTACCTGCAATAAAACTGTTTCTTTTTTCAAAATCCAGTACTGGGCCGGGCGCGGTGGCTCAAGCCTGTAATCCTAGCTCTCTGGGAGGCCGAGGCAGGCGGATCGTTTGAGCTCAGGAGTTCGAGACCAGCCTGAGCAAGAGCGAGACCCCATCTCTACTATAAATAGAAAGAAATTAATTGGCCAACTAATATATAGAAAAAAAATTAGCTGGGCATGGTGGCACATGCCTGTGGTCCCAGCTACTTGGGAGGCTGAGGCAGCAGGATTGCTTGAGCCCAGGAGTTTGAGGTT